>APFE031588807.1:64826-102687 GCA_000404065.3 Pinus taeda
ACGCGTCAAACGGAGATCGTATGCCAAAGTTACGACCACGGGAAATTGATGTACCAATTTACCCAAAACGGGGCCCCACAATTTGGCGTTTCATCTTCTAGGGTTAGGTTTTGGAATGTGAAGGGTTTTCCATTGTTTCTCAACAATAAATAGGCCTTCGAGCCTCATTGTAAGACAGTTCGGAACAGTTCAGAGGCATGTAGCCGCACATCTCTTCTCAGAGATAAGCTACCATCGCCCTAGCTGGTTTATTTCCAATTCTGGTTGTAGGCATATTTCATTTTGGTATTTTCCATTAATGAAATGAAGCATTATTTCCGCTGCATCTTTGTGTATATGGTTATCTCTGTATTTTATTGCGTTCCTGTTTAAATCTGGATCAGTATTGCGTTCCTGTTTAAATCCGGATCATAAAAACTTGTGTTATGGATAAGTTCCACAAGCGTACTTGGGATAAGGAGCTAGGAAGAAAGAAAAACTACTATATTGAAGTATTTAATCCCACTCATAGTCATCAACCAAAAGCATACATAGAGGCCAATATCTCTTGGAGAGCCAAAATTGTTATTGCTCAATTAATGTCTAATTCTCATAAACTCTATTGTGAAATAGGGCACTGGAAAAGGCCAAAAGAAGTGTGGGAGGAAAGAGTATGCATATTTTGTTCTTCTGGAAAAGTGGATACAGAAAATAATTTCATTTTAAAATGTGAGGTCTTCAAAGACAACATGGAATGTTATGCATATATGTTGACATCTAGCTCTTGGGATAATCTATTTAGCGAGGGGTTTGCTGAGAAGTTGGATAATTTATTGTGAGGCTTCATAGAAAATGGTTGAATACATCAAGTAGATGAAGAAGCAATCTGTCCCATAGGCTATATTTAGCCTCATGGATGTTAAAATACTTTTCTTTCTTTCTTTCTTTGTCATTAGGAGGGAATTGAACCTCGATGGGGGAGTACCAACCATTCTACCCAACCACAAGAGATAAACCCATGACTAAATAACATAAAAATAATATAATAATATAATAATAATTTTTTAAAGTTACGAATAAATAGGTTAACTGCTCGAGACCCATAAGTATATGGCATGAGTGAAAGCCTGCCCCCTTATAGACCATCAATGGGTTATTCTAGGTGGCTGGTTTTCTTTGAATAATAGTGATGAATCAACTTGCATTCGTGGATAACAACCAATGATGGTTGTCCCCACTATTGGTTTGACAACTAAACTATGATAGGTTTTCCCACTATTTATAAAGTTAAATATCAAATACTAACCTAAATCTATTTTAAACTTAGATTTATAAAGTTAAATGTAATTTTTTTAATATGAAGAAATTAATCTATGACATATAATTAAATAATGGAAAAAATAACATATTAATAAATTTTATCTCTACACTTCATAAAATTCGATTAAGATGGATTTAGAATAATCCCCTTAACATCAAAATATCTAGGATTATTCAGTGTCTATTGTTGAATGGTGTTGTCATTGATGTCAACCTATGTTATTAAACACTCTCAATATTTGTCTAGATTGCATTAGTTGGAAGCTCCAATGGAAGGATGGTTGGAAACCCTAGTAGCTCTGCATTCGTTGAGGATTTTGAGGTTGAAAATCAGTAAATTTGATATCAATATCATCGTCATTATATGCTTCTCATCAAGTTGATTCTGGTGGTATGTTGCACACTACAAGAGCCTTCATGGTTTGGGAGTTATGCTTGTTTGAAGATGAAGCTCCCATATTATGGGCAAAAACCCCCAAGGGTTGAAAAATGAAACAAGAAATTTTCAATTTGATGTTGCCTTCATTAAATTGAGAAAATTCGAATTTCCACATCAACAAACAACTTGGATGATGTTAACTTGTGTGACATGGCTTGTGTCACCCAATTTACTTAGTAAATTTGAGTTGGAGGATTTAGAGTTGATTTCTGCATGTGTGATTGCTAATTTGTAGCAATCAAGGTCATTTATCTAAGGCTGTGTTTAGTTAAAGTAGTTCCAACTGTTAAAGGAACTAGTGGAGGGTCAAGTTGTGCAGTGGGACTTCAGTCAAACTTAGTGACCATCCAGTTAACTAATCAATCAACCCAAAATATCTAGTGCATGTAGAGAATTCAAGTTACCTAGCTTAGGTGGAGATTCCAAGACAATGTAACATCAGTTGTAGACTAGACTTGAGCGTACAAGTGTTGCATGCAATCAGATGATTTTTTAGGCGTACTAATCCCTCTTGCGGACAAGAGCTATCTCCCTAGACCTCGGAGATATCTAGTAACAAACAACAAATAACTGCTACCTTTCCCTAGATTACGATTGACTAAAACAGACAATATGAGAGAGGTCACTTACTGTTTAATCAAAATGCCTGATGAAGTCCTTTTCAGAGCTTTCAACTATTCACTTCTCCTTGTTGCTTTAGAGATTGTTCCAGTTCTTCCCACAACTTCTCCATGATGTCTCGAAGGAGATCTGCATAGACAAAAAAATACACAAGATCAAAGCATCTAGTATATAGCATAAAATATAAATGAACTAATTAACTCAATCATATATCATAAATTGATCAATATGCAATCATGACCTATGTGGGTGACCAAGGAATCCCACAAATGATATCAAAGAAGACATAACTAGGAAAGAACAATTGCTTTAATATTAATAAAATGGAGAATAAACTTACAACCTCAAAGCCTTGATGTTACAAGTCTCTTCTCACAATCTCCAACCCTCTCCTTGAATGAATAACCTCATAGCCTTATTTCTGCAGCATAAGCCTACCTCCAACTGTCCTCCTCAATCTGCAGGCTTGTGTTAGCTTTATAGGTCAAGAGGAGGAAGTTTGGGATCCATTTCACAAGGGATGAGATCCACTAATGATGGGATATGGGATCCACAAAGAGAGGGAGGTAGCTCCATGATGGGAGGGATCGGGGTTGACTAGGCATCCATTCGAAGCTTGTTAGTTGGAAAAGATCCGCCTAACAATGCTTCTAGTCTTTACTTTTTGTTTTACATGCATTAAGTCATGTGTGCAGGCCACAATGTAAGATAGAGCACACTTATGCACAATTTCTAATGGACCTTTCTGCATATTCGCAGAAATTGACTAGAGAGTTGCACAAGAAGCTAAAAATAGGATTTTGAGCCATGGGGTCCAGGAATTTCATTCTCTTTGGTATAGTTTGGATTCTAGCCTTGCAAGGGGATGCTTTGGAACACATTTATGGATAGTGAAAGATCCAAACTGATGGTCATTTGCCCAATGTGACAAAAGAACGTGTAACAAATTGCCCCCTAAAGTGCAAATTCAGAAGATATGTTTGATGACTGAAATGATTTATCATGCGAAGGTTTGGGTTAGAGACTGCAGTCGAAGACTTGAAACAATCAATCAAATGTTACAATGCAATATATAATCATCGATAAGCTAGGCATTCCCATACTCAGAGCATAAATGTCTCAAAGAACCAATACAAAAATACATCTGAAGATTTATGTCAATAGACGACATAGTATGGATGTAGCCATCAATGGATCTATATTTACAAGCATGAATATTTAATAACTCCATGCAGACTGGATGGATGAAACTAGATTCGGGGTCTTAATCTCCATCTCCCAATCCGTAGTATGAATCTAGCCATGTGAGTGAATGTCTCATAGTCGAACATGGTAAAAATCACTTGATTACTGGTCAATGATTTGAACCATTTAACAAGTGCAAGAGAAACCACCAATAATGACAATGGCTCTCAAGGTACTTCCAGTACAATCTAAGAAGTGTGAGTAGATGTTTTCATGTCGAACACTCGTAGAATCATTCGATCAAAGGTCAATGACGAGAACCTGTCGTTGAAGGCGAGAAACCTGCCATTAAGGCATGTAGGCTGCAAGGTACTGAAGGTTTCTAGATCAACTTCCTAGATAATGAGTTGAAGTCGATAGGAAGCGACCCATTGTAGGAAGGGCCATGACATGAAACTCATGTCAAGTTTTGAAGAACAACAATTTGGAGTAATCTAAGACCAACACAGGGATGGTCGACGCGATTAAAGGCTATGAAAAACAGAGTAATCTGACTAAGGTTGGACTTCTCTTGAACACATTAGTGACACAACATTATGACTTGGCAACAGTTGATTAAAAAATAATACCCAAACCAACTGAAGACTTTCAATGAGGTATGGTCAATTGAGAGGCAAATGGATTCCCAACTTGAACATAAAAAGTGACAGAGTGTCATGTTCAAGAGTGACATACTTCCTTTTATAATACAAAAATAAAGGTTCTTTCCCACTTTCTGCCACCATTACTGGAAAATACCTCTTTATTTTTTACAAGCTTGAGGAGGATAGCATATTCTTGTCCTATAAGCTCATCCTTTGGATGAGTACTTTGAAGTATTTTTAATGAACCCTAGGAAGGAATGGTTCAGTCTCGTCATGCTTAACGAGTCCTGCACTGTTTAAATTTTATGAGTCCAATGAAAGGATAAATTGATGTCGTTTTCATTTCTAAAGAGTTTGAAAAGACAAAAAAAGAAAACTCGTTCAGTTCTTTCAACGTAAATTTTTAATGAGTCTAGAGAAAGTAAAGCTCGGTGTTTTTCAGCTTTAGGGAGTAAGGAGAAAAACATAAGTAAACTCCATAGTGTCCTTTTTCATAAATTGAGTCCCTCAAACCCGAAAAAGGGTAAGATAATGCAGGAGAGAACTGTATTGACCATGATTAGTCAACATATACCTTTTTCGTAAATAGTCTAGTTCAGTTTGTAAAAAGGGTAAACTTATACTGAATAGACGACTGTTCATTTACTTTTACGAGTTCGAATAGTCAAGTACTTGACGATCTTTTAATATATAGGGAGTCTAAAAAGGGAGTAAAGAGAAGTCATTGTTTCGATTTTTGTAAGTTTTAACGACTTCGAAAAATTGCTAAAAATATACTCAACGCCAAAATGATTCATTTTCGTAAATAACCTATGATTTCCACACTTAAACTCAAAAATCATCATCACTGCTCAAAAATATAGTAAAAAACATTATAAATTTGGATTTTAAATGCTAATAGGCAAAAAATAATATTTTAATAGGCCTAAAAAAATTTTAAAACCCAAAAAAGTAAAAACTTTTTACCGTTTGTGTTTTTTACCCTTTGAGAGTGATAGAGTTCATTATTCACCAAGAATTTCAGAGCTAGATTCTGGGAAAACTGTTGGATGAAATTGCGAGTTGTATTCTCCAGGTAAATCATCTCTCCAATATCTTCGTTTTCATGGTTTTTGTTTTGCATTTTGATCGCGTATTTTGGTTTTTTTGGGGAGGGTTTTCAAATAGAAAATCACCCTCGATGTGCATATTTCACCCTTATCAGGCTTGCACACATCGACTGAGTTTTTTACATTAAAAAGTGGGATGTGAAAATTTTTGAGGGATAGAACTGCACACATCCACATTGTTTTTCTCATGTGGTTGCACATAGTGCTGAGGGCATAATAAATTTAATAGAAAATGCCCAAATTTCTTGCAAAATTTTACCACAATCCTTTCTAATGATCCTCCATCTTTGTTTGCATGGTTTTGAGACGCAAAAATGGAGTGGAGAGAGCGTGAGCATGAAGAACAAGACATAGGTTCTCTAAACCATCCAGAGACCATACATGCATTGACAAACTGTGGCTTATATAAGTTTTTCACTATTCTGGGCATGAAGGTCCAACTAGACTTGTTGGAGTGTATGGTGAGCAAGTGGAATGTACAAGAAGAATGCTTCATAATTGGAGACCATAAGATCATTATCGATGATGATGACATTTATTTTTTATCTAAGTTCCCACACCATGGGGTGAAATTTCTCTGTATGGACATAGGTGAGGTGGCGAAACAAATGCCACCTATCTAGTTGTTGGGTTGTGACTTGACCCGTTTTTGGCCATGTTTTTGAATCACATTTCCTCCACGTTTGAACCTATTTTCTATCCTACCTATCTATTTTCTACTCATTTTCCTATGTTTTGCCTAAAGTTTTGCATTAGATTAAAGGTATGTGGATTTATTATCAAAACATCATTTTGTCTTTAATCTTTAATTATTCTCTAGCTAAATTGTTAATTTACTTAATTACTCTCTAATTAGCTCGAAGCCCACGTGCAGGATCATTCCACTCAACAATAGGATTAATTTTGCGCTAAAACTCCAAGTTACGGATTTCCTGCAGCAGCCAGATTTCCTGTAGAGGCCCGGATTTCTTGCAGAAACTGCGACTGCACGTAACTGCTCAGAATTCCTGCAGCGAAATACGAGATTCGACATGATGCACACACATTCCGGCTAAACCAAGACATGGGTTGAAAATGGATTTCGATCCACATGGTTTCTATCCTATCAGCATTTTTGATTTTCCCTTTTGACCATGTCTAAAGCTCCGATCTACTTGATTGAAACCGCTCTACATGGACGCGCTCCTGAAATGATATGTTGTCCAATCTATGCTTCCAGTCATAGATTTTACCTGTTCCAGGTTAGACCAGTTGATGTTGTTCTTTTTGTTTGGCTGCGACCTTATTTAGCATATTCTTGTTACTACCAGCCACTTTTAGGCTTGGTCCTTTGTATAAAAACAGTAAGAATATGGGAGCGAGAGCTAGCGAGGGTTGTGTTCAGATTTATATTGTTGTGTGGCTTCAAGCCTGTGCTGTAACTTAACATTTTCAGATATTAATACAAATTGCGTGTTTTGCCCATTGTTCTGAGCAACTTCTCTTGTGTGTAGAGGGGTTATGAGCAAGGTAAAGCCCCCACTTCACTCACAACACCCATGTATAATTAGTTTTTGATTTATTTATGTTTCAGGTTTATTTTGTCATGCTTTACTTCTGATTATAACAATAAAATCATTACATAACCAATGTGTCATTTATAAATTAGCATCACCTAGATGAATGGTTAAATTTCTATTTATGGTGGCCATTAGATTGAATTCTGATAGTTTCCATTTCTGAGATTGCTGAAGCGTGGTTTGCCTATATTCTTTCAAGATCACCAATAACAAGATCATGAGTTGTAGAAGGAGTGAATCCACTCTATAACCTTTGCTGCAAATTGGTCGATCAAGAGAGACTTGCATTGGTTTATGTGATTTAGTAGTTAGAGATTTGACACTCCTAAGTATTTCGCTTGCATATACTTTGCTTGCACCTCATCAGTTTACCTTCCCAAGTTGATAATTTATGTTTCTCAAGTTATGCAATATAATTTGACTCAACATTTTGGTGCCATTTCCGGGGAGGTGCTAAAGGGGTAATATTGAAGTGTTTTTGTGTTTTATGCATTGTTTGGAATTTTTAGCGCTGGGGGAGTTGAAGTGATAAGACGTAGGGCAAACCCCACGCACCTGAAGAGGTCAAATTATTCACCAAAGCCGTGCCCTAATTGTCTGTAAGTAGTTTTTGTTGTCTTGTGAATTTATTTTTTAAGTAGATTCTTGGGTCCAACATCTACCAATGTCTTTTGTGGTGGTGTGAGCACCACTTCATTTACTAATACACTGGCTAGGAAAAAGAAGTCTAAAAAATAAAAAGTAGTAAAAGAAGACGAGTTTGGTCCAGAGGTCTTTGGTCCTAAAAAGATCCCAGAACCTACTCCTGGATGGAAGCCTTCTAATACTGCCCATTTTGGTCTCTTGGTTCAGCAGGATCTGCAAACCGCCTATCCCATAATCCCTTTCGGACCAGAATGGCTCATGAAGAGGGGATTGGTCACACAGAGGGATATGATGAGAAGGAAGAAGAATTGGTTACATTTGAATTCCCTATCAATGAGGCTGGCGAAGCTACTCAAATGAAGAACATTCCTCCTTCAGCCTTGCCTAATTTCAGAGGGGTTCCTAGTGAAGATCCTGATGCCTTTTTATTTGAGTTCGATGTGTTGTGCAGGAGCTATGACTATTCTTCCAATGCTCAGAAGTTGAAGTTGTTTCCTACAACACTGAAGGATGCAACTCTCAGGTGGTTTATGGGGTTGGCTTCAAACTCCATCACAACTTGGGACGAAATGAAGAGGGTTTTCTTGAAGAAATATCAAGATTATTGTAAGACTAGGGGTCTTAGGGAAGAAATCTTTGGCATGACTCAGAAGGAGAGGAGAGTCTTGAGGATTTGGTGGAAAGATTTCAATACAATTTGCAGCGATCTAAAATGAATCAGTTGAGTAAGGACACCAAAAGAACAATTTTATTGAGAGCCATCAGTGTAGAATATCTTGAGATCTTGAATCTGATGGGGGGAGGTGATATCTCTAAGTTGGGATATGATGATGTATGTGAACTTTGTTGACGATATTCAAGAGGAAATTCTAAAGTTGGAGGTGGGACTAGAAGTAATACTTCCAAACTTGTCAAGCAAGTTGCTGGAGTTGGAGTAACCAGGGCAGAAATGGGTAACTTATTTGAAAATTTTAAAATTGATATTCTTAGCACATTATCTTCTCAATTGGATATTTTGCAGGTTAAGAAGAAACAGGAGAAAGAGGAGCTGGAAAAAGCCTTGGTCGTCTTCTGTCCAAAATGCTGGAAGAAACATGCTTCAAGGGAGTGTCCTGAGGAACTATGCTTAATCTGTGAAGCAGAATATTCCACTAAGCAATGTCCTTCACTTCCTGAAATTAAAGCATAATATATGGCAGATCAAGGGGCTGTCAATGTGCTATATGCTATGGCACCCCAAAGACAATGGCAATCATGTGCTAAAGGTATGAATCAATCACATTTTCAAGTTCCTTTTAATCAAATTCAGTCACATTTTCAAAATTCTCATAACCCAAATCAAATGTGGAATATTGCAATGCCTTGGAAAACTGGCCTCCACAACAGCCTTGGCAGGGAATTTTTTTTCACCCTGCCACTCAGAATTTTCCTCCCCAAAATTTCTATCCTCCACAACCCACTCAACAACCATTAGTCCAACCTCAACGACAACAACTTCAATTGCCTACCCCACCAAATCAACCTCATCCCACACAACTTCCTGCCCAGCCAATGTCTAACCCCAACAATAAAACCATCCAATCTACTCACAACATTGGATTGGTCCCTTATCCCACTTTTCCTACCTACTGTATTGCACCGCAGTCGCTGTAGGAAATTTCTGTTCATGTTTTGCAGGAATTACCTGTGTCGCTGTAGGAAATCCAGTTAAGGTTGGGAAAAGTGGTAAATTAGCCTAGAAGAATTGAAGATTTGAAAGGGAAGATCCTCCAGAGATGCCTGAAGTTGAAACCACACCTGAACCAGTGGTACAACCTACTTCGAGCCACAAGAACCTTCCTCATCCAAAGATATCCAACCTCCTTTTCTGGAGAGATTGGAAATAAGACCAAAACAACCTGAATGTGAGTTTGATCTTGTGTCTGAATTGAGAAATGTGTGCATCAAGATCCCATTGTTGCAAGCAATTAAAGACATCCCAATTTATGCCAAAATAGTAAGGGAGCTATGTACTAAGAAATCCAGAAGACAAAAGAGAGAACTCTCCATAATCCAAGTAGGTAGAAAGCTAGAAAGCTTGATGTCTACTGGATGTGTTGCCAAAAAATATGCAGACCTTGGAATTCTTGTGGTTATCACCTTTATCAATGGACAACCTATAAGAAACACTTTAATTGATTTAGGTGCTGGCATAAATGTTATGACCATGGAAACCTTAGCCAAACTAGAACCTTTGATTTGTTACCCACCCCTACCATGCTTGAATTGGCTGATAGGTCTAAGGTAAAACTAGAGGGAGTTTTAGAGGACATTGTAATCTCATTAGATTCCTAGGCATACCCTGCAGATTTCTATGTTCTTCAAGCCAAAACTAACTTAGGAGGTCATCTGTTGATCTTGGGGAGATCGTCGTTAGCGACGATAGATGCTTACATAGGGTGTAGGTCTGGGAATATGACCATCACCCATGGGACTGAAACAAAGCATATCAATTTGTATCCCCCCTGCTCAGCCTCTCCTTACATCAAAAAACACATATTGGGTTGAAGAAGAAGAAGAGCATGATTCTGAATGTGCCCAACCAGTTTTGACCATTGCCCAAGCCATGAGCCTTAAAGAAAATTCAGAAGAGAATATGATAAATTGTTGTATTTTGAATCCTGCATTTTTGCAGCAAGAAGATGGGAAGCCTAATCATAATTTAGATTTCATTACTAATCTGCAGGATTTTCATGAAAATAGTACAACAACCAAGTTACATTCAGCCTTATTATCCGCATTTCTTGCATATTCTATGTTTGAATGGGGGAGTACAGTGGTTGAAATTTTTCCTGAAAAACCTTTGAATGTCAATTCTTCCTTAACCCCTGAACAAGAGAGACAGTTAATCCAATCTTTGAATTTTTTTTCAGATAAATTTGCATGGGAATATACAGATATGAGAGGCATTCACCTAGACACATGCATTCATCATATTTACATAGAATAAAAAGTTAGGTCTGTGAGACAGCCGCAAAGGAGGATGAACCCTGCTTTAAGAGAAATTGTGAAAGATGAATTGCAGAAATTATTGAATGTTGGGTTCATCTATCCTATCTTGGATAGCCAGTGGGTATCTCCATTGGTTATTGTGCCTAAGAATAATGGTAAGTGGCGAGTGTGTGTTGATTACAGAGAGTTAAATAAGGCTACTTTAAAAGATCATTTTCCTTTGCCCTTCATAGACCAAGTGTTGGACACCTTGGCTGGAAAAAAGTATTTTTCCTTCCTAGATGGGTTCAATGGGTACAATCAGATTAGGATAGCCCCTGAAGACCAGAGGAAGACCACTTTCACATGTCCTTGGGGCACCTATGCATATAGGGTACTACCATTTGGTTTATGCAATGCACCAGCCACATTCCAGTGAGCGGTCCTTGGTATTTTTTTATGATCTTTTGCATGATTGCGTAGAGGTTTATATGGACGATTTTGCAGTTATGGGTGATACTTTTGAGGAAGCTTTACATAATATTGAAATTTTTTTGTAGAGATGTAGGGACACTAACCTTTCATTGAGTAATGAAAAATGTTTTATGATTATGAACGAAGGTATTGTTTTGGGACATCATGTTTCTACTACAGGAATTAAAGTTTATCCGACAAAGATTGAAGTCATAACGAAGCTACCTCCACCAACCAATCAGAAAGGAGTTTGAAGCTTCCTTGGACATTTAGGTTACTACAGAAGGTTTGTTGAAAAATTTACGAAAGTAGCCTCTCCATTATTTAAATTATTGACTAAAGAAGCTGAATTTCATTGGAATGATGGGTGTCAAGTTGTATTTGATGCACTCAAGGAAAAACTTTCTTTGGCACCAGTTTTGAGAGGCCTGGATTGGAAATTACCTTTCCACATTTCCACGGATGCCTCTGATACAACCATAGGAGCAGTATTGTGATAGAAATAAGATCTTGTAATCCATGCCATTTATTACGTTAGTAAAAATTTAACTCCGACAAAGCTGAATTATACGGTAACTAAGAAAGAATTCCTTGCTGTGATTTATGCTATTAATAAGTTTAGACATTACATCACAGGCTATGAATTTTTTGTACACACAGATCACTTTTCCATTCGATATATCATGAATAAACCAATCACTAATGGCAGGGTTACTAGGTGGATTTTGTTGTTGTAGGAATTCGACATCACAATGTTAGACTAACCTGGAAAGGAAAATCAGGTGGCTGATTTCTTATCTAGAATCAACCACACAAGTGAGGATGTTCCAGTTAATTATAGATTTCCTTATGAAAATTTGTTTTCCATTTCTATTAAATCTCCTTGGTTTGTAGACATGGCCAACTACCTCACTACTGGAAAGTTACCTCCTTATTTTTCATCTAATCAGAAAATGAGAATTGTTAGAAAGAGTGCTGATTATTCTTGGATTAGGGGAGATCTGTTTTTCACTGGACCTGATTTGATTATTCGTAGGTGTGTTTGGGAGGACGAGATATATGATATTATAAGAGCTTGTCACGTTGAACCATGCGGAGGGCACTTTGCAGATAAGCGGACATCTTACAAGATCCTTCGATCAAGTTACTATTGGCCGAATCTTTTCAAAGATGCAAGGGAATATGTTCGGAAGTGTGACAACTGCCAGAGAATGGGACAACCTTTACAATCAGATGAGATGCCTTTGTAGCCACAGGTTCTTATAGAACCTTTTGAGGGGTGGGATCTTGATTTTGTAGGTCCCATCAACCCCATGTCCAAAGGTAAGAAGTACATTTTAGTTTGCACTGATTATGTTACGAAATGGGTGGAGGCAAAAGCACTACCTATAGCAACGAAGAAAATAGTGGTAGACTTTCCTTTTTCTAATATTTTTGTAAGATTTGGGGTACCTCATGAGATAATTACTGATCAAGGTACTCAGTTTGTGTCAAATCTTATTCAGGGAATTGTGCAGAAATATTAGATTACCCACCGGAAGTCTAGTCCTTATCATCCACAGGCCAATGGGTAGGTGGAATCAACAAACAAAGTGTTGGAAACAAGCCTTACCAAAACAATGCAATTACATAAGAAGGATTGGGTCCAACAAATTCCTGAAGCATTATGGGCCTACCGCATTACTTGGAAAAACACCACTGGTTTCTCTCCTTATGAACTAGTGTATGGAAAACAAGTTCTATTGCCCATTGAATTTCAGATCATAACTTTTAAAATGGCAATAGATTTGGGTATGAATCTTGTTGAAGCTCAACAACAAAGAATCCTATAGCTCAATGAGTTGGATGAGATCAAGAAAGATGATTTTTAGCATACTGACTTGATTCAGCAAGAAAGGGCTAAATGGCATGACAAATACATTAAGAAGAAGCAATTTAAAGAGGGAGACTGGGAATTGTTGCATGATTCGAAATTCAAGAACTTTAAAGGGAAATTCAATACGCATTGGTTAGGTCCCTATGAGATTGAGAAAGTCTTTGATAATGGATCTGTTAGAGTTAAAACCATTAATGACAGGAGTGTTACCTTCTTGGTGAATGGGCACAGACTCAAGTTATATCAGAAACCCAAATCTAAGGAGGAATTTGTGCAAGAAATTGTGAAGAAAAGAGAGCTGGAGATGGTGAAGGAGGGGGTCATTCCTTCCACTATCTCTTCTTGATTCCTGCTGACACAATGAGCTTATCTTGTTTCTTCTCATGCTTAGTAAAATATGAGAAGAATGTCTATTGAGAATAGGTTTATTCCATTTTTCGGGCCCAATGGACTAATTACGGAAAATGAGCCCCATGGAGTCTTCTTTTCCAAGTATATCAGACTCTCTAAAAATGAAATCTAGCGAGCATGGATTGCCCTGGGCTCGTTAAAATTATAGGTCGTTATGTTCCTTTAAATAAAATTTTGTTTTCAGATTAAATCTGGTTTGCTTGTGTTGGATTGATGTGGGATTTCTTAAGGCCCTCCTTCCAACAATCTTGGCCCATCGATATCAATAAATTATATGGGTCCAAGATCAAAGTTTTATGATGCCTTGAGGTCTGTATCCATTAATGACAGATCATCTCGCCAAGAGCAATGGAGAATCACCATTGCTTCTTGATTGCTAGATCCTGTAGGGGGTTCGACATCAGCACATTTTCACACCCAATAGGATGCATCATGGTACGTTGGCCCTCATTTTCATCAATGGTGATGGGCCTCGTGTTGGTTAACAATTGACCTTAAGGGTTGGTAATCCAACGATTTTGATGCACATTCAACATCAACACCTATATTCATGTGCATTGAACTGTACATAGATGGAGGATAATGTGAAGATGGTTTGAAGAATTGTCAACCTAATTTCTTGCAGAAAGCTAAGCATTTCAATTTCCTATAGAAGAGCAACATTCAAATTTCCAGCAGAAACAAAAAGAAGGTGATAATATCTAAGAGAGTGAATGAAGCATGAGTGATGTATTCATGGAATCTAACATTGAAAGATAATGGGTCATCATTGCAAATCAAGTGCACAACAGTCGAGGTACACACCCGTTAGAGGTAAAAAAGGTAACGTATGGAATGGCGATGAGATGATGAAGGTGGAAAGGTAAATGATGCTTCATTTTTATAATTTGCATGCCTTTCACTAATGGCTTACATTGTGGCTGCCGCCTCCATATTCCAATGCATGATCATTCAACTTTACCTTACTGTTCGCCATCCCTATACCATCATGTCACGATTACGCTTTACTTTTCAATGGTTAGATCATGATGGAGTCATGATCATGACTGTTGTTTTTAGAGATATCGTGTCTTGATATTTTTTATATATCATTTCCTCACTCACTCCCTATATCTGCGCCTTACTATTGTGTAAGTTCGTCACCAGACTATGTGATATTTCCAAAGACTGTGTAACTCTTGTCTCCTTCTTCTCGACTTCCAGTTATGGCCAAACTTAGAGCTCCTGTGCGTTTTGAGTCGCAAGGGCCAGAGCTGATTGAGGATTACCCACGTGCTAAACATCAATTGGAAAAGGTAGGATGGCTTCCATTTTTAATGAAATTTAGTGGCCATAACTCCGAAGTGACCAAGTCGTTTGCTCTGAAGTTGGATGGGGATCGTGTTCAAGTGGGGGATGTGGAGTCTAGACTGACTGAAAAATTGGTGGTGCGAGCTTGTGGAATTCCGCAGATGGGAGAACAATGGTTCAATAACCAACATTTTAATAAGAATTTATGCACGTCATTCCTTCTCCCGGAGCACACAAATCTGGATTGGAGTAAAGGCATCCCGCAAACGTTCCTGCAGGGTAAGTATCGGGACCTCCTCTATTTCCCGCAGAAATACATCACATGCAAGGGCTGTTTGGGCCTCACCTTCTTTTTTCGTGTCCACCTTTTGGCCCATTTCTATGACAAACCCTTGAATTTTCCCTACTATCTACAAATGTCTTTGATTAAGATCTCTGCAGCTGCAAAAGATAGGGCAGCTACTCTGGAGGAGAATCTCTACCACCATGGGTTGGTAAAGATTATCATGACCGAGGTTTTGAAGGGGAAAGGAAGGACATGGATTGAGTTCTTGACAGAAGACTATTTTGTAAATAGTGAGGAAGACTCAGACTCCTATGATTCTAGGAGGACAATACCCGTGACCGACCCTAAAATAGTGTCACATACACATCAACATATGCTGAAGAAAAAGAGCAAGAAGAAGGGTGCAGGCCCTGCCATATCTGCACAAAATAGAGGAACCTAGGATGCAACAGCCGTAGGGGCCAAAAATACCAGAGAAAGAAAAACAGGAGGGTGGCTCGAATGCAGTGAAACCCATGAGACTAAAGGTTGGGAGAAAACCTCCACGGAAGCATACTGGGATAAAGATTGCGGAAATAGAAGATGACCAAGACATCGTGGTGACAGGGGCGATAGGGGGCAAGAAGACCAAACTGAAATCTGCCGCTCATGTTCCTACCAGATGGTTCACGAGAATCCTAATTAAGCAGTCATCAAAGTAAGCAGTGGGAAGAATCTTAGAAGCAGAAATCCTGCGCAACGCACCTGAGAAAGGGGAGAAGAAATGTCATGTTTCTCCTAAGGATGAGGTTCGAATAGAGTCTGATGCATTCATTGAGGAGGAGGAGCTCCTATATGAAGGGGGTGATGATGAAGAGGCAAAGCTTGTAGAAGAAGAAGGCCTGGAGTCTCCCCACACAAATGAAGAACCACAGATAAAGGATGAAAGAAAAAGGTGGTCACTCCAGGAGCTAGAAGAGATAATCATTGATTTAACCATTTTCGAAAGAGCCCCGCGAAAAGAAAATTAAGCATTGAAGGAAAACAACCTAAGGATGCAAAGGGGGCATGAAGACTGGATTAAGATAATGGAGCAGATATTAAAGAAGAAATAAAGCAGGATAGATCGTTTGAAATAGAAGAACGAGACATATAAAAAACAATTTCCTGCAGAGCCGAGCATGCATCAGTTAGACCAGTTAGCTGAAGTGGCGGATCAGTTAGCTGCAACTTCTGTAGCTAAGGGCAAGGACTGAAACTTTTTGGGAGATATGACAGTTTTGTTGTATAGGAGACATGCAAAATATCAGGTGTGGGGGAGATGTTGGGTTGTGACTTGACCCATTTTTGAATCACATTCCCTCCAATTTTGAACCTATTTTCTATCCTACCTATCTATTTTCTACTCATTTTCCTATGTTTTTCCTAAAACTTGTCATTAGATTAAAGGTATGTGGATTCATTATTAAAAACATCATTTTGTCTTTAATATTTAATTATTCTCTAGCTAAACTGTCAGTTCACTTAATTACTCTCTAACTAGCTCCAAGCCCATGTGCAGGATCATTCCAATCGGCAACAAGATTAGTTTTGTGCCAAAATGCCAAGTTCTGGATTTCCTGCAGCAGCTGGATTTCCTGCAGAGGCCCAAATTTCTTGCAGAAACTGCGACTGCATGTAACTACCTAGATTCCTGCAGCGAAATCCGAGATTCAACATGATGCATGCACATTTTGGCTAAACCAAGACATGGGTTGAAAAGGGATTTCGATCCACATGGTTTCTATCCTATCAGTATTTTTGTTTTGCCTTTTTGACCATGTCTAAAGCTTTGATCTACTTGGCTACAACCAATCTACATGGACGTGCTCTTGAAACGATATACTATCCAATCTATGCTTCCAGTCATAGATTGTACCTGTTCCAGCTTAGACCAGTTGATGTTGTTCTTTCTGTTTGGTTGCGGCCTTATTTAGCATATTCTTGTTATTACCATCCACTTTTGGGCTTGGTCCTTTGTATAAAAACATTAAGAATATGGGAGTGAGAGCTAGCGAGGGTTGTATTCAGATTTATACTATTGTGTGGCTTCAAGCCTATGCTGTAACTTAACATTTTTAGATATTAATACGAATTGCATGTTCTACCCATTGTTCTGAGCAACTTCCCTTGTGTGTAGAGGGGTTGTGAGCAAGGGAAGGCCCCCCCTTCACTTACAACACCCATTTATAATTAGTTTCTGATTTATTTATGTTTCAGGTTTATTTTATCATGCTTTACTTCTGATTACAACAATAAGATCATTACATAACCAATTTGTCATTTATAAATTACCAACACCTAGATGAATGGTTAAATTTCTATTTATGGTGACCATCTTATATTTAATTATGATTGTTTCCATTTATGAGATTGCTGAAGCGTGGTTTGCATATATTCTTTCAAATCACCAACAACAAGATCATGATTTGTAGAGGGAGTGAATCCACTCTATAACCTTTGCTGCATATTGGTCGATCAAGAGAGAATTGCATTGGTTTATGTGATTCAGTAGTTAGAGATTTGACACTCATAAGTATTTCACTTGCATATAATTTGCTTGCACCTCATCAGTTTACCTTCCCGAGTTGATACTTTATGTTTCTCAAATTATGCAATATAATTTGACTCAACACTAGTGCAAAATTTCTCTCCAAGAGCTGCTCTCAAAGATGGGAGAATTGAAATCAAAACCATAGAGAGGATCCCTTTGAGAATTATTGGGTTCACTGTTGCACGACTATGCAGAAGTGAAGCTCTTCACTTGCTTGCAAAGGCTCAGATGCAAATCACCGTAAAGTGTTTGCAACCCACTATATCCGTTGACTGGTGCGAGGTTGTAGTTGCCAATCTGAAAGGGAAACTAACTAGAGTGAAAATCGACAAACTAAATAATTTTGGGTATGGTTCCTTTGTGATCTCATTTTCTCCAGAGAGGATCCTGCTTCTCACTCCACAGGTAGCTATAGAGAGAGGAGGACACATTGATGGCACACCACAGAGTTGGCGAAGGGCCAACGATCCAATATACGCCTGATTCCTTTGGGTGGATGGAAAATCAAATAATCATGATTGAAGATTTTCCATATGCAAGCATGGATTACATAGGTGATCTGAATATTCCACTGCTAGCTAGGATGCAGTGGGGCGATCTAGGTAAAAACTTCACACTTTGGTTGTTTTGTGTTTTTTAATTTTTTAATTTTTTGGAATCCAAAACTAACTATTCAAAATGATCATGTAGATGTGGGCCTGGTGAGACTGGCAGGGTTAGGGAGATATGGCAGACATGGTGAGAAACTAGTAGTTCTCACAGTGTAAAACCCGGATGCAACAAAGCCATTGACAATGCAGGAGCACAACCTTGAGAGGTTGACCCTAGACATCCCAGATGTCAGGATCAATGACTTGCTTGTTCACTATCAAAGACATATTGTGGGGGTTCCTTGACCTATTAGTCACTTGCTACGACGAGTAGCTCGAGTTTTTGTCTGCTACCATGTTCATCATGCGTAGTCGGTAGTCTTAGGGCTAGATTTTTTCTTTTTGATGATGTATCGACATGTTCGAATAATAAAGGCCATGGGGCCTCATGTCTTTAGATGATATTTTGTAAAACTGTACTTTTTACAAACATTTTACTTAATGAAAAATACTACTTATGTCATTCTATCTTGTACAATATATGGATGAATATTGTTTTTACTTTCTTACATATGTTTACCAATTTCAATGCATCAGTATCAAATGTAACGCAAGATAAATAGGAAAAGTAATAGAAAATCGTAAAAAGATGCTAAAAAAATTGTTGCACACAAAACATAATTACGATGTACCCACAAAGAGGTACATGCCCCCCGAGCTTTGTTTGATATGCTTAAGTAAATGGTATAGGCAGATGAAATAAAGGTTTATTGATAAAATCACATAAAATAATTGGTTTAAAAAGGGACTTGTTTCATTTTTAATGAGCTTGAAATAGAACTATGCTCATGAATTTCATAAAGTGGTTTCATTTTTATGCGAACTTGAAACAAAAATAACTATGCTCAGAGTTTGTTTCAATTTTTAGCGTAAAAGAAGCATCCTCACAGTCAATTGTTTCATTTATAACGAGGTTGACACAATAGAAGAACCATCCTCACAAGTATTTGTTTCTTTTTTTAATGAGGTTGACACACTAAAAGAACCATCCTCATGGGCTGTTTCATGTTTATGCGAGATTGAAACAAAAATAACTATGCTCATAAGAACTTGTTTCATTTTTTTTTGACGAGGTTGACATGGTAAAAGAACTATCATCTTAGTTAATTGGATCGTGGCTTCTATTTGGAAGAAACACATGCCAAGGGATTTTTCTTGACCATGGCTTCCAAGAGATCTTTGTCCGAAGGAAGAATATCTCTCTGGAAGGAATACATGTGAAGAGAATAAAAACGGGTAATAAAATCCATTTCAAATTCCCCCATAACGTGCCATATGTCAATTACTGGATCTAAGTCATAGGAATTCAAGAAAAAAATGATGGGTTTGCTTGCATCGGTAACTGGAGACATGGGAGTGGTTGCCACATAATTAACCCATGACGGGGTGGATACCACTTGCAGATAAGGAACATTTAGGGATGTCGGATGGCTGGTAGTTGAATCAAGATCAACGAATAAAAACTAGTCAATAGTCACAATATTTCCATTGTGAGGAAAGACATCACACAAAAGAGTGATGATATGATAACTTTCATGGAATAGACATAATATCGCCCAGGGAGAAAATTTAAATCCAAGGGACCTTGACTACCATAAGATCAATACAGACAATTTTACCTTCCAGAGTAATAGGTAACTTAGGAAGGATCCCTAAAGGCTCACTAATGGTTTTGTTAAAAGCCAAAAGATTCCGTGTAACAGGCACAAATTGAGGGGAACCTAAAGCTTGCCAAGAAAATGAGGATAAAATAATGACAGAAGTACCTTCATCTACATTTGTGCGATGCACATTTTTACCATACACTTTCACGATGATTTGGAAAGGGCTGGGAGAAGGAAGACGAGGCTCTGGCAGTCTACTCCAATCAAAGGAAATAACCTCATTACTTGGAGGGGGGATCAATGGATACAAGTGAAATTCCCCCATGTGTAGAAGAATTTAAAAGTAACAAGAAGAACCTAAGCAGTATAAAGTTCACTCTTTAAAGGGAGAGTGGGATCAACTGAAGATAGAATCGAGACACCCACTTGATCAACCAATGTCTCATCAAATTGAGTGATATGTGTTTCACTCTCCAATGGAAGAGTGGGATTGATTTTACTTGGAATTAGATCAATCAATTTGTCAACTGATGGTAAGTTGAGAGAAAGTTTACGGTACTTAGTTGGAAGTTGTTGTTGTGGAATAATAAGTTTTTCCAAAAATTTTGAGGCTTCATCGATATGAGGGAAATGGTGACTATGATGAATCCCTTTGCATAACCTATAAGGAAACCTAACTTTACCTTTTTTCCCATGAACCTCACAACCAGTGGTTGTTGGATCAATAGCAAGTTGATAAGAATATTTTGACCATACTTCCAAGACCTTAGGAATACCAGGACAATCAATAAGGAAGTGGCCACCCTTACAAAGCTTGCAAGGGTATCTAGGCTTGCGATGCATACTGGAAGTTTCTTCAAAATTACCATTACCTGCAACCATGGTTGGTTGGTTGACATCTTTTTTTATCTTTATTCTTCTTCTTCTTCCCTTTCTTCTTCTTCTTAGTCACCCCATTACTAGCATCAAGGCTTTTACCAAGCGAAGAAGAATAAAGAGAGGAGGACATGTTGGGTGAAGAAGGTAAAGGGTCAACAAGAGGCTGGTGATGTTGAGATGATGTACTTGGTTGAGGTGAAAAAATTAGTTTAGGTCAAATAGTTTGGGTATTTTGGATCAAATAAGTTGAAAACAACCACACTGGTAAACCTATTGTGAATCCAGGAAATGACAATGTGGCCATATAAGGAGGACCGACATTTGCAAAATCAGGGAGAGGATTAGGGTGTTGAAAGGGAGGTACTTATCGCTAACTTTCGGCATTGATGCCATTATATTCAACTTAGATAAATTTACTATCAATATTACCAATTGAAAATTACAATCCCCGCCTAAGGTCTGTGAAAAAGTAAAAACAAACAATTAACACGCTAAAAAATCTAAGGATTCAAACCATGCAAACAAGCTTTTCACAACGAAATCACTAGTTGGTGATGAAACCCAATGTCACAGAGATCAAATTGAAAAGTGGCTATAGATATAGCGGGTGGAACCATTTACACTGTCAACCTACTTAATGTACACGATCTTGTGCAAGTAAAATTCATTTATGCCATCTTGAATCCAGAATACCCTCCAAAAAGGTCCAAGTGAGTCAGGCCAACATCTGTTCTAGGTACAATAGAGACTTCCCCTCCATCGTCACCTCAGGTAATAGCCCTAAGATAATGGTCTCTAAGGTTACCACTTAAAACAATTTAACCTGGGGGGGGGGATTGTAGATCAGATGTACACGCAAGGGAAGAGTAACAAAGCTCAATCCCCTTGAAAGTTTGTCAACATGATTAATCTGAGGTTTGCTTCCAAGTGACTCCCAAGTACCTTTCGACATTATTTTGAATATGTGTAAATTACTCTACCGTAACCAATGAAGCGGGTTCGATCACTCCACTGGGTCTGACATGGTCTTGTGCTTAACTCCTTTGTAAGGGGAGCTTCCCAGAGAAAAATTGCAGTAAATGGATTTTTCTCCCTATCACAAGATACTAATGTTTGTTTTCAACTTTGGAAAGTTAACTCACTCCCTATTCCAAAGCCCTACAACCTGATCTAATGTAGGTGGAGAAGATCCCTAAAATAATAAAAATTTCTAGATTGATTTTCTTAGTGCTGATTTTAAGAGCTCAAAGAGTAAATGGACGTGAAACTGATGGTGTTATGACTTGACTGAAAACATAGTGCAAACGAACATGAAATTGTAATCTTTTCTTTTCGATGAATTGTAACTAAGATAAAGGAAGAGGTTTAATCATTTTTTCAAAAAATACAAGAATTAATGAATCATTTCAAAATCAACATTGAGAGAATGAAAAATACACAATTCTTGGCTCTTCTTCGAAAAATGAAACCTATTTATTTATTTTTTTAGATCCAAGTTACAAGCAGCAAAATTATGAACTTATCAGCTTCTAGCGTACCCAAACAAGCAATCAATAAACTCTTCCTTCAACATACATAAGCTATAATTTCAATTTGACATAATGAGTTGCAAATCACTGTAAAGCAGAAGATTATGTTGTCTTAAAGAAAGAAATAAGAAGTAATCACTTTGGCAAAACAACAAACTTCCAACCACAAGTGATCTCTTGAAAAACCCTAAATTTTCCTAATATTAATGAAACTTTGCAATTCAGAAGACAAAATACTTAATCTGATGCTTTAACATAAAAAAGGAAAGACTCAAACTATCTAGCAATGACTATTCCTTCCATTAATTAATTAGGAATTCACTAGATCATACTTCAAATCCTAATTTGCAAAAGTAAATATTTAAAAAAAAATAAAACTAGACGGTCTAATAAAAAATAAGGAGGATATTTCCAGAAAGTAAACAAGTGTAATTAAACAGGAAAAATAAAAAAATATGGACTAGATGAAGATAAAACTGAAATTTAAAAAAATTATAGGTATGTTCACAGGTCATGGAACAAACTAGTGCGTAAAAAAACTGTTTCAAATAGAAGAGTGCACAAAAGTGCGCTTTGTGCCTAAAGCTAAATTGTGCACAACGAGAAATCTTTAGAAAAGAAAGTCAAATAAAACAAAAAATCCAAATTTTCAACATTTCCAAACACTCAGAGAGGGTTTCTACAGAAGGATCAAAAGGTCAAACAAGGAAAATAATGGAGAGTGAGACATTCCCTAGCGGAGTCGCCAATTTGTTAGGCAAACTAATCTATCTTGTGGACAAGGGCGATATTCCTAGACGTTAGAGAAATCTAGTAACAAACAACAAATGATTTCTACCTTTACCTAGATTACCATTGACTGAAATAGACAATATGAGAGAGGTCACTTACCGTTTAATGGAAATTCCTAATGAATTCCTTTTCATAGCTTTCGACCATTCACTTCTCCTTGATGCTTGGAAGACCATGGTTATGATGTGATATTCAACAAAGGAAATACATTCGTGAGACACATAGCCATGGGACAGGTGAAGCAGATTTGGGTTCGTGTGGAACATGTACAAGCTATATGTGGAGGATTGTGTTGCACTCAACACAAAGGCGGAGAAGGTGCAAAGCTACAATGTCAGTGAAATTTGGCATAAAAGACTTGGCCATTTTCATCATGGCGCTTTGAATATCATGCAACAAATAACCACATGCCTCCCCAAAGGATCATTTAAGCATCATAATGTATGCAAAGGATGTACTTTGGGGAAGTACGCAAATCCACATTCCATGATTGGGACAACAAAGCACATGCAGTCCTTGAAAGGATCCACTTTGATGTCTGTAGGCCTTTCTCGACAACCTCCACTGCAGGGCACAAATATTTTTTCATTTTTATTGATGACTTCTTATGGAAGTGTTGGATCTTCTTCATGCAGAAGAAGGATAATACATTCACCAAGTTCGTAGAATTCAAGGCACTGGTTGATAAAGAAACGAGCAAGAAGGTGAAGGCTATAATGAGCAATAGTGAAGGTGAGTACGTGTCAAATGAATTTAAAAGTTTCTGTGCAAAAGAAGGCATTTGACGGGAGTTGACAACAATCCACAAACCACAACAAGATGGGGTAGTTGAGAGAAAAAATTGAAGCATTATGGGAGAAGTGAGGATGATGTTGCATGATCAAATATTACCTCTGCAATTATGGGCTGAGACATGCAACTGTTGGCTTTGTGGGCCCTGACCTAGGTTCAGCGTTAGTGATCCAAACAAATTCCTACAATATTGGCCCTTTTGGCATCAGCCCAATGAGCGTGGACCGATGTCTCACCTGAAGCAGTATGGGGGGATGCTGGAACCAAGTTTCCGCACCCTGAGATGGTCATGATGTCGGTTTACACCCCCTGCTCCTGCCTTCGTGTAGGTCGCTAAGCCTTAGGGCTTATAGATCTACCCTTTATCCCACCCTTCAGTACCTTCGCGAATGTGTATGATTGACCTTCGTGTAGCCCTAACAAGTAGTTCAGGTACTTTCACGCTTCTCTGATGATGTATTACATAGATTCCCAAGTTATCTCAAGTGTTTACTTATTCTACTAATGAATTATAGTCATCGTCGTGTAAACTGATATTATTACTTGCGTTTAATTAAAAAATATAATCACATATAGTCACACATCAAATAAACATTGTAATATAACCCAGATCGTAATGCAATATAATCAGATGCATTAACAGAGACTAAATACATAGTAATTGCAAAATAGATATCTCCAGTTCAATACAGACTCTATCCACCCTGCGCACACAACTGCAGGGGTCCATGCACTCAGTTGCAGACTTCTACCCTAGGCCTCTGTGCACTCAGCTGCAGAGCTTCTACCTAAGCTAAGACCCAAGAATACTTATAACTTCTCCACACTACTCCGCTACTAACTCTTCTCTTATTTTCTTACTACCTAGAGCTTACTTACTTAGCTCCTTTTTATACAATCCCATGGTCTGTGGACCATGGGTAGACCTTTACAGCTGACTTGACACTTTAAAAAATAAGGACAGATAACCCTTTATGACTCTTGACACCTTCACGCTCCATGACTACAAAATGCGGAAACTTTACAACTTTCTTACAAAATTGTCCCAAAACATGGGCTTTTAGCCCCAAAACTGCTCTTGGGGGAACCCATTCCCAATAGGCCCCTAACACAAACATGGTGAATCACCCTTAAGTCACTTTGTGGGCGTGAATATCTTAGCGCGAAGACCTCCCAGCTCGACTTGTATGACTGCTACCTCAACGGTGCATTGCGCGGCTGCCTGCTTCACTTCTTCGACCAATTGCTCTGTCACTGGTCTTGAACTGTCAGCCTGAAGCTTCTGCTGAGTCACTTGCAGACTAGCAAGCTTGCCTTAAATGGAAGTCGTGATTGAATAGGCCTCGTCCAACCAAGGCTTCAAGCGTGCCTTCAACACTGCCTTTTTTTGCTGCGCTACATCTACCTATTCCTTTAGTGTTTTGGCCTCATGCAACTTCACAAGTCTCTGTGTGAGGGTGATAGTGTGCGCTGTTCCTTTTACCTCATCATAGCACTACTGTAGTTCCCGTGCCTCTGTCTCTAGCCACTGTACATTAGGATCTTCTTGCAGACTAGTCAGTACTTCGAACAACTGTTCAAACAGCCTGGTGCAGTCTGCTACTGCATTGTCTACTACTGCTATTGCCTCTGTGATAACAGTTGCGTGATGCTCCTTTACTTCCGGCAGAGTTGAAGGCTAGGCTTTCAACTGAAACTCAGTAATCTAGAGGTTCAACTCCAGCTGGACCTTGGCCAACTCTGTGCGAGCATCGCACACCCCCGTAGAAAGTTTGTGGACTTGTTCATCTACCTCCGCATCCTCAAGAATGGCCAATTCGAGGACCATTCGGCAGGCTTCCTTCACGGCCTTAATCATGCACTAATTTGTGTTAGTATGTTCCACCATGGAAGTGATTGCGTTGTCTCGCTGTAGGGCCATCTGCACATTATTGATCTTCTGCTCACTAATCACCTACAAAGTGCACTGTTCGTTGGCCTTAAGCTACGCGATCACCCTGTCCTGTAGTAGGTGGAGTGCCTCACTAGTAAGTGTTGCCAAGTTCAACCCTACTCCCTTGAGGGAATTGACAACGGGCTTGTCAGCTTTGATCTCTGTGGTCAGTGCTCTTCGACAGCACTATTGCTCAGGAGTCCTTCACATGCAGCATCCCGGCGACTTCTGAAGTACCGATGGTGAGGCTGGTGGACGCCACACTGGTCTATGATGCACGGATCTGTAGCTCATGCAGACCCATCTAGATGGCCCCCAATACTTGCTGCTACTGCTCGAACTGCTGTAGCACCTCTGCGGTGACATCCCGCATCGTATCTCCAATGTCGTTCAAATATCCCTTTGTTAGGGTGATTGGGTCCAGCGACGTCTTACTGGCCTTGGATTTCTTCCGCGGCCCAATGTTTTCCTATCCTCTTGGACGTTTGATATGGAATGACACTGTTTGTGGGTCCACTCTGTGCTGCTCTGTCTGCTCGTCCGTTTCTTCCTCTGTTTCAGGTGAGGGCGACCTCACACCTTTATTAGAGCTGTGCTATGTTTCACCTATTTTCTCTTCCTCCTGCTGTGTGACATCACGCTCTACCTAGGCCTTAGCATTGGCCTCCTTCCTCCTCTTCTCGGCCACCTTCACCATCTTGAACTTGGCCTCCTCCTTTTTGCGCTGCGCATCGGACTTGCTCGATCCCATCGCTGAGTCTAAGGCAGTGCGCCAGTCTGCTGGCCAGCGATTAAGAACTGCATCGATCACGTCATCAGTTGTGAAGTAAGGCAATTCATGCCACTTTTTCTCAGGGTCCTTCCATGCCCTTATCGATATGCACTAAAAGTTTGCCTTGAACTTGACGTACTCCTATAGTTTGGCAAACATAGTAGGCAAAAATCACGGCTTGTGGTTGATAACCATGTGTATATTCATTTGCATCAAGATCCAAAAGATCTTGCTATCCTTGATACATTGAGCATCCTTGGTCACCCATTGTGAAGCATACTTCACTGCTTCTGGTAGGTTTGGAGCGAACAAGGGGAATTGACTGTCTTCAGGCAGCTCCTAGGCTACCAGCACAATGGACAACAAGAGCCATGCATAGTGGAAGGTATTGCTAAGCTCCTGTGCCTTGCGGTAGTTAGCGAGGAACTCACTGTAGAGATAGCGGGCCCAATTAAACTGAACTCCTATGCATTGGGCCACTAAAGTGATGACAGGTGACGAAACTTCATCATCATGACACTTCCGCATAACTTTTCCTACCAAAATCTGCGTGGATACCTTGACCATACAGATACTCGAGATGCCATATCCTCGCGGCTTTTAAACGAGCTTGAATTTCTCCTTCATGGCCTCTGCGAGGGCATGCTCACCACCTTTTCCGCCAAACATCATGGCTGGATTTTCCCCTGTATATGGTAGTTGTGTGATCCTATGGATCAACCTGTCGATGATGGGTATCAGCTCCTCCATCCACAGACACCAATCATGCACCAAGCATAGCAGCTTCTTGATTACCAATACCATAATGGGTGTGCGATTGTAGTGCAGCATCCATAGCAGGTTGAGCAGACCTGCCTTGTCTACACCCCTTAGCCAATTCCATGGTTCCAATGGAATCATCCCGATGGTTGTATGAACAACGCGGTGCATTAGCTATTCTGTCACCAAGCGAGGGAACTTCTCAGTGTTAGCTAAGTCTCAGTCTTCCAATTTCAACAACAGAACCCACCCCAAGCGTGGTCCTTCAAATACAATCTTGTCTGGTAGCAGAGGCATGTGCAAGGCGACCTTGCTTTCATCAATGTCCTTCAACACCTTGGTCTTGCCCTTCTGCGGAGGGACATATTCGGGCAACTTAGTAATAGGGTTAGAACCCTCGACTTCAACATCCTCCACTTCCACCCCCAAATCCTCGTCATCCATTGGGATGTCCTCAATCTCTTCCTCCTTCAGCTCCAAGTTAAGAGTTTTTCCCTTTTCCTGTGCAGTGGGCTTGTCCTTTTGTGGGTTTCTTCTAGGCGACACGCGCATGGATGTCGCAACTTGCTTGCCCTTCTTATCCTTTGCACTCTCCTGGGTCGGGGTAGGCTTTGGTCTAGGTGTCCGTGGTGACTTGGGGACTTCAGCTAGTACGTCTGCAACCTCTGGAGTAGCTCCCTCTCCCTCCATAACAACTTCCGGCACAACCCCCTCGGTTATCACTGCTTTAGTGTCCATAGCTTATGATCTTGGGATAATGTCATGGATGATATTGCGGTCAGACTTTGGAAATCGATCAAATGCTAGCTAGTCGAGCAATTCTTCGAAGAATGCACGGTTCATGCACGTCTGAGAGCTCACAAAGTCAATGCTCAAAATGCCAAGTGTTTTTTGTTGCGTAGCCACATGTAATTTATAGGCCATTTCGAATTCAAATCTGACCGTTGCCCCCAAATTCGGTTCATTAATGCTAGATTGGTGACAGATTTTCAAGGATCTTACCCATAAATTTCGTCTTAAATGCCACCCCCCACTCCATTTGGCCACATTCTCATCATAAAATCATGAACAATGACTTTAACGGTCACTTTCCAGCTGACCTGCGTGGTTTTTCCCTGGGTAGCACAACTCTCTTTGTGCTGTTGTGAACCGTGTGACATCTCCTCATTCCGCACAATCCCCTGATCAAACAATTTCCCAACCCGGGCAGTGTAGTTTATAGTCCCGCACCTCCTTTTAGTTTCTTGGAGCGCTAAGACTATGCTACTTTCATATAGCCACGTGGCCTATTCATCGGCATATGGCTTCAATCGGCTGCCATTCACCTTTCCTGGGAAGGGATCTCCGTTCAATTTAACCAACTGAGATGCTCCACCGTTGGTAATATCCTTAATGACATAAGGCCCTAACTAGTGCATCCTAAATTTCCCTGGAAATTTATCAAACTTGCTGTCATATAACAAAACCATATCGTTTACCTTAAAGGTGCGCAGTTTAATGTGCCGATCATGCCATGCTTTTGGAACTATTGGTGAAATCAAACCAGAAACCTTTCTTCCTCAAGCTTGACAAGCTACTCGAGCCTCTCTTCTAGGGCTCTGTGATCCATATACCCGTGAGTACCTCTATGCATAGACTAGGCACAATGTATTCCATTGGCATCACTGCTTCAACACCATATACAAGCCTAAAGGTTATCTATCCAGTCAACTTTTTGCACGTCGTTCAATAAGACCATAGTACTGCAGGTATGTGCAGGTCCCAATCACTTCTGTGAGCATTGCAAACCTTGGTCAGCGAATTCTCCAGTACCTTATTGAATTCTTCCATCATCCTATTAGCCTGTGGGTGATAAGGTGTGATTTTCTGGTGATATACCTGAAATTCCTCTGTTAGCACACTAATCGTTTTGTTCAGAAAGTGCATACCGTGATCGCTCATCAAAATCTTTGGACACCCAAATCGTGTCAGTACATACTCAAAGAGAAACTTCACAGCAGTCGCGCTTGTGCAGTCCTTCACAGTCTGTGCCTTCACCCATCGAGTCAAATACTTAGTCGTGGTGATAATGTACCGCACATCCGTCTTCTTTCCTTGAGGCTGAATGGGTCCCACAAAATCTATTGCCCATTTCTTGAAAGGTTGTAACATCGTCTGTGGGTTCAGAGGCAGCTCATCTCTCCATGATAGCCTGCTAGTCCTTTGACACACCATGTAGTAGGCTTTTGAATCCCTATGGAGGGTTGGCCACCACAACCCTGCGCGTAGAATCTTTTGCGCGGTCGCCCTTCCTGCATAATGACCTCCCGTGGCACCCCCATGAGCATCCGCGAGGATACTGCTTCTTTCAAACTCTGGTACATATTGTGACAATACTTCATCAAACCCCATTTTGTATAGATGTCCGACAATGACAAAAAATTCTGCCACGTGCACCACTAACTCCTTTTTCTGCTGGGCGGTGTAGCCTTTTGGGGCAGTTCCTGTCGTTAGGAAGTATATGATGTCTTCAAAGTGACCATCCGCGACACGCACTACAAAGAGCTACGCGTCAGGCAGTCCTTCCTCCAAGTTAGTGGGCTCTTCTCCCATTTTGATGCACAACAGAAGGTCTGGTCCTGCGTTCAGTCGTCTAGGCTTCACATGAACTTCAAAATTATACTCCTGGAATAATAACAAGCACCTGCAGATTCTCCCCCCCAACACAGGCTTATTGACCAAGTATTATACGTATAATGATCTGTATACATCTTAAAATGTCCACCTAGCAAATAGTGTCTAAACTTCTAGAGCACGTATACCATGGCTAGTCCTTTACACTCGGTGGTGGAATAGTTCTTCTTAGCCTTGGATAACCTCCTACCTGCAAATGCTATAGGATGGTCCAATTCTCCTTCGCCAACCTATGTCAGTACTGCTCCTAGTGTTATACATGATGCATCTACATGTACAAGAAACTCCTTCTTCCAATTCGGGAAGACTAAAATCGGTGCGGTAACCATTTTTCCTTTCGGCACATCCAAGCTTTTCTGAAAGTCATCGTTCCAACAGAACGTGACATCCTTTTTCAACAACTTATCCATATGTGCAGTGATCTCGACATAGCCCTTGAAAAAATTCCTATAGTACCCAATATGTCTCAATGTTGCACACACCTTTTCCACACTCCTTGGCACCTCCAGATTAATTATCACTGCAATCTTCACAAGGTCTACCATCAATCCATGTTTGCATACCACATGACCCAGCAAAGTCCCAAAAGGGACATAAAACAAACATTTCTTCAGACTTAGCGCAATCTAGTACCTTTGACAAGTATCTGACATTAAGCACAAACTTGCCACATGGCATTTTACCAACCTAAACACAATCTAGTCATCAAAGTACACCTCCAAAAACTTATGATTGAATTCTTTGAATGCAACAATGACTACGTGCGAAAAAATCGCAGGCGCATTCTTTAATCCAAAATGCATTAAAGTGTATTTAAAACATCCCCATTTAGTGGCGAAGGTCATCTTGCTTCTATCTTCAGGTCCGATTTTGATCTGATGGTACCCAGAGAACCCATCAATGAAGGAGTATGCTTCCTGGCCACCTACATTATCCAATACCTCATTAGTGAACGAGGTTAGGAAAGGATCATGCACGCAAGCGTAATTCAACTTCCTGAGATCTATGCATACCCTTATTTCATCCTTCTACTTATTTTCTTGTACCACTATTGGGCTCACCCAATCAGATTCCTCTACGGGCTCAATGGTTCCTGCCGCAAGAACCTTATCTAACTCTAAGCAGACCTTCTCCTTATACTTCAGATTGAGACGGTAAGGTCTTTGATTAACCGGCTTTGCATCGGGTTTTAATGTGATCTTCATAACACCCAGGTCTCCTATTATCCCCTTTAACTCTATAAACTTGGTAGGGAACAAATCCTGGTATTCGCAGAGTAATTCGACGACCTTATCTACCGTCACGTCATCCTAGTAATATCCAATCTTTGGGAATTTGGGCTCTGCCTCCGTGCTAATATTTATCTGTTTAGTTTTCAGTTGCATGGTTATATCAGGATTCTCGATTTGCGGTCCCTCGACCTCACGGTGACCCTCGGTTTCAGGTATATTAATCATTTGGGGGTCCTCGTCTTCTTCTTCAACAGTCACATTATGGCATTCCAATGCGTGGATCAGCTGAGTAGTCCAATCGTGTTGAATCCAAAGGATCTTGTGGTATCTTAAATATCGTTGCTTTAACTTCTTGTAGTTCTTCGTCAATACAGTCAAACACGTCTTCGAAGTTGAATGTCATTATGAACCCTTCGCATAAAATATCCCATTCTCCTGTGCCATGGCGGAGCTCAGTCTCCAAGTTCCAGTTCATCGGGATGACATCCAGGGTGTGACAAAACAAGTGCACCCATTTAGGTTGGGGCTTCGCTCCATAGGCCTTAGCCCATTTGGCCAAGTGTTCTTGCAGATCATCCTTCCCATCATACTTGTCCGTTACTCATACCTTTGGCTTCCTAAAGCGTGTTCTCATCATCGTCCTATACTCGCACTAATCATCAAAACTACCCTTGTGCGTACCCCACCATCTCGCGGGTGTAGCGCGCAATGCCTAGTCCAAAGCCTAGAAGCACTGCTTCTCTGGTACTTCCCTCTCAAATGCATCCAAAAACACGTCCACATCATTCAAGCCATCATAAGTGGGCATATTTATTACCTTTAACAGCACACAATGCAGCGACCGGGTCATCATGTTACAACTCAAATTAGTTACTTCATGTAGATGATTCTGCAAGCATTATAATACTTCGTCTGAGTTTGAGGTGCTCGCGATCCCATGTAATTCATCCATCCGCTGTTGGATTCACCCAATCTTGGTCTACTGCTATTATCTTCTATATGCAGTCCAAATCGTCATCACTTTCGTAATCGCAGACTGGTTTAGTATAGCGCGATCCTTTTTTAGGATCTAGGGGTACTATAACTCGAAGCGATTTATTTTCAAATATCATCTTTCGATTCTTTAGGTTGATTACCCTAGTCATGTCAGTAGCCCAATCAATGGCAAGGAGCGCAGGGTAGGGGTTGTTGTCATCCATAATTTCTATTACTTCAAAATCAGCCAATGCGCTCGTGCCTTCAATATCTATAGTTACTCCCTGCAATCGTCCCATGGGGATGATCTTCTACTGATTTTCCATCCTTAACTGAATCGGAGATCACTGCAGTGTGGGTCTCCCCATCCGCTCCCAATTCTGCTTTGGCAAAACATTTGTGTCTGACCCCAAATCCAAAATGACTTGGTCCATTTCATATTCTCCTATCTGCGCGGTGAGTCTCATCTGACGTCCTGCCCTTACCTTATGCTTACCAATATTCCATACCATGCACGGTTCACCTAGAGTGTTTTTTGTGCATCTATTTTTAAGTTCCTGTAACCCCTTCACATCCTTTCTATCGTGCAACAACATCATGCAGGTTTCTAGAAAGGTCGTAAGCATAGAAAGGTCCATTTCCTGAACAGGTTTATCCTGGCTCCTTGAGGTAGAGGCCTTAGTGAAGCTCTTCTTTTCTTCCATGAATGTTTTGCGTGTGCGCTACAAATCAAATTCAGCCTCCTTCTCTGATGCTTTGCGAACCCACGCATTGTCTTCAGGTTGTTTCCCCTTATCGTCACCCGTTGCAATTCCACTTCGGATCACTATATTCACATTCAGATCTTCTTCAAGAGGCTCAACCCTCATCATCTGTAGGTTCTGAGACAACTGCGGAGGTAGCACCCCTTTGTCACGTATCCTTGCTATCAGTGTAGGACAGTCCTTAGTCTCATGATCAAACTAAGTACAATATTTGCACGATGGATGCGTTGGGTTTGTGCATTCGCGAGCATAGTATCCTGGTCCTCCAAAATTGTAACATATTAGTTGTCCTTGACCTCTGTGAGGTCCTCCTCTGCCTCGGTCTTGTCCGCGCCCCTGAAAGCCTGTCCGTGCCATCCCAGTGCCTTAGTAAGGAGGCTTCATTTCTACCTGAACTCTATAAGTGAGTGTTCTATCCATCATTAATTCACAACTTCGGCAGGTGCACTCATCATGCCCTACCGACCTGCAGAAGTTGCATAACAGTTGTTGCAGAGTTTGTACGAAATTCTGCTGCAAATGACAATTATTAGTCGTATGTTTCCCTGCTACCTGACATATAGTGCACCACAACACAGGCCTCGTGCTTGGTCCTGCTTGGGATTTCTGCCTCAAATGCATCGGTCCTCCTCTTGTAATATAGTTCACAAAGATTGGGTCATGGTCTTTGTCATGCCCCTGACCTTTACATTTCAGGCACCATATCTCTTTGCACGCCTCTGGCCGAACTATTTTGTCCTGCTTCAGACTTTGCATTTTGAGGCAAAAGTTTTGCAACTGCGCATGGATTTGTTGAACCCCCAGATTCAGATCTTGCATCAGTGTTTCATGCAGTCTTATTGCAATCTCCAAGGCCTCTGCCTGATTCATAATCTTCTGTTGTGACAACGCAACCCTTAGGTGAGGCAGGAGTGAAGCCACAAACCATTCGCGGTTTTGCCCATCTGTTAAATTCATATTAGTTTCACGGGTTTTACACTTCAATCTCTGATCCAAATCCCAAGGTGTCTCACTTGGTTTCATCATGATTTCCTTGAACCCCACAATTGAATGCGCCTCAGATTTAGGCCTACTGAACTCTTTATTCAGCGTAGTCTGGATTTCTGCCAACGCATCATTTGGGTTATCATTAGAGTACTTGATGTACCAAGTTAGCACGTGATCCTGCATAGCACTAACCAACATCACCTTCTTCATGTGATTGTCTGTGACACCTTGAGCTTCCCATACAAATTTTACGATGAACCAGAATTGGTCTGGGTCCTCATTTCCCAAGCCCTTAAACAATGACATCTTCACTAAATTTGCCATGTTGAACTATGGAGGAGGTAGTTGTGGTGTGGGAAAATTCACAAGTGACAGTGGTGAAGGTGGAGGTGGTAGTCCCGGGAAACCTTGTTTTATCAAATGAACTGTACTTCATGGAGAAGCCTACGCTACTCCCTCTTTGTCACTCAAAGGAGGTGAAATTAGTGGGCTATATTTAGGACCCTTTCTTCCTTCGTCCCTGTAAGTCTTTCTACTTCGTGTAGCTTCGAACATCAAGATAGCTGCATAACCCGCTTTTAGCACAATAACATCTTAATCCAAGTATTTAAAGAATTCAAGTACTTACCTCACAGACCTCTGAAAAAGCACCGCTCTGCCTTGTAGTAACTAACTGAGGTATCGACCGCGAATTCAGTCACAAAACCTCCTATGATACAATTGAGCCAATGATCAACAACGCGGGCAACCTTATCCTCAGAGGCTTCCAATCTTTGTACTAACTCTGGGGTCCAGATAATAGGACCATCAAGCCTCCACCTTCCTTGGCTATCCGCTAGCTTCGCGATCCGCTCGTATAACTCAACTAGAAAGGAACATAAAAAGATCTTGTGGATTTCTGTATATAGGTACCTGTCTAGCCACTGTTCCTTTGTCAGTCATGGATTTTTGTTCTCCTACACCGCGAATTCGTGGATCTTCCTATTCAACTAGCCTTCGATCTCTTTCTTAGTTGGATTCCAGTGATACGAAATCACATATCTCTCATGCAGATTCTGGTCTCGACAACAGAACTATTTGTTGGCTTTGTGTGCCCTGACCTAGGTTCAACGTTGGTCAACCAAACAAATCCCTACAATACTGGCCCTTTCAGCATCAGCCCGTGGACCGAAGTCTCACCCGAAGCAGTATGGGGGGATGCTGGAACCAAGTTTCTACACCCTGAGATGACCGTGATGTCGGTTTACACCCCCTGCTCCTGCCTTCACGCAGGTCGCTAAGCCTTAGGGCTTATAGATCTACCCTTTATCCCGCCCTTCAGTACCTTTGCGAATGTGTATTATTGACCTTCATGTAGCCCTAACCAACGGTTAAAGTACTTTCACGCTTCTATGATGATGTATTACATAGATTCCCAAGTTATCTCAAGTGTTTACTTATTATACTAATCAATTACAGTCATCATCATGTAAACTGATATTCTTACTTGCGTTCAATTAACAAATATAATCACATATAGTCGCACATCAAATAAACATTGTAATATAACCCAGATCGTAACACAATATAATTAGATGCATTAACAGAGACTAAATACATAGTAATTGCAAAATACTTCTCTTTATTGATATCTCCAGTTCAATACAGACTCTATCCACCTTGCACACACAACTACAGGGGTCCGTGCACTCAGTTGCAAACTTCTACCCTAGGCCTCTGCGCACTCAGTTGCAGAGCCTCTACCTATGCTAAGACTCGACAATACTTATAACTTCTCCACACTACTCTGCTACTAACTCTTCTCTTATTTTCTTACTACCTAAAGCTTACTTACTTAGCTCCTTTTTATACAATCCCATGGTCCACGGACCATGGGTTGATGGAATGGTGGAGGAATGTCAATCAATTATAAAGAATAGTGTTTGGGAAGTGGTCCCAAGACCAGCAGACACATTTGTTGTGAGTTTGAGATGGATCTTTAAGGTAAAACATGCAATATATGGAAGAATAGAAATGTACAAGGCCATATTTGTGGCCAAGGGGTACTCTCAATTAGAGATGATTGACTATGAGGAGATATTTGCTCCTACAACAAGGTACTCATCCATTAGATCAATTCTTGCTTTGGTTGCACAGATGGGGTGGAAGATCGACGAAATGGATGTGAAAACAACATTATTCAATGGAGTTATTGAGGAGAAGGTGTATATCAAGCAACCATAACGCTTTGAGACTTTTGATCAGGAGTCTCATGTGTGCAGACTCAAGCGAGTGTTGTATGGTCTCAAGCAAGCACCCCGTGCTTGGTACACCAGGATCAATAACTATCTCATTGGTTTGGGCTTCACCAAAAGTGAAGCAGATGAAAACCTATATCATATCTTTGTAGAAAGTAAATTTTTTATTATTGTATTATATGTTGATGATTTGATTTTAACTGGTGATGAGCATCTGATCAAATATTGCAAGGAGGAACTTGCAAGAGAGTTTGAAATGAAGGACATGGGTCTCATGCACTTCTCCTTCGGATTGGAAGTATGGCAAGGTGATGGGGAACAATTTGTCTCTCGGGGAAATTTTTCCAATGAGATGCTTTAGAGGTTTTTTATGGATAGTTGCAAACCCATGGAGACACCTCTAGGAACCAACTGGAGGAAATAAGTTGCCACTTTCGGTGAGGTAGCGGATGCTACTGTTTATTGGTAGTTGTTTGGTTCACTAATGTATCTTATGAACACACAAGAAGATATGTGCTATATTGTCAACCAACTGAGCCAAGCTATGGTTAGGCCTACCAAATTATTTTGGAGGGAAGATAATCATGTTCTATGGTACCTCAGAGGCACTAACGAGTTTGGACTATGGTACAGATGAACAAAGGGAGTGATGCTATGTAGCTTCACTAATGCAGATTGGGTAGGAAGTCCATTAGACTGAAACAGTACAGTAGGTGGAATTTTCAGTGTTGGGTCTTGTTGTCATTCTGTATTTTTGAGGTTGAAGGAGGAAACACGTAGGATAACATCAAAACCACTTTGGAAGTTGGGATCTAGCCCTTCCAGCTTCAGAGAGGGATCTCTCTGTAAAATTTAGCTATGTTTGATGTGAATTTTAGGCTATTTAGTACTGTACTATGTTTTTTATTGGCTTGATTGGTTGATTAAATTTTTATAATTCCATTGGGCTATGGAGTCTAAATATTAATTGGATCTACATCAAATTTTGAAGGAGTTTCACAGGGCAAGCTAGGTTGCACTAGTTGGATCTTTCAGAATTTTAAATGGATTATGAAACAGAAGAAATGTAAGATTCAGTAGAAACTAAGGAACAATGAAGAATTCCTTAATTTGACTTCAGCAGAAAACATATGAATTACTAACAACCAAAATAACATGTTTTGTATAACATATCCTATTCATCACAATTTCTGTTATGTAATTAAACTTTTCGGAAATGACAAAGAAATGAGACAATGTTTGAACACATGAACAAAAGAAAAACATCACCAATTTGTACACCACATGAATCATGTGAAAATGTCCTTGTATTATTGATGCTTCTAACAACTGGAAAATTACAATTCGTAGAGGAAATTGTATTCAACAATCAACATCTATTACTTCTGTTAGTGTCAGTCTTTACAGCCTTCCTCCAGTGATCAAATGTGCTCTTACATAGTGATTTTGAAGTGTCAAGGTCAAATTTTGTCATTTCAGTGAGTCTTCAAGCAAAATTTGGTCACTAGGCATTAGGTCTAGGGTTTGCCTTCACTCCTTAAAGTTGCCCAAATGCCAATCTATGTCACTATTCAGCTGAGTCTATCATCATTCATAGGGTTTTCATTATCATGTAAGTGTCTAATGAGTCATTTTACATCTTGTTCATGCTTCAGTTGTGCCTTGGCAAGTTCATTTCCCTCTCCTAGGGTTTTGAATCCAATTTCTCTTGGACGGTCAAATCATCAGAAAAACTTGTATCCAGATGTTCATACACCTTCCCCTATACTTAAAGTACCTTATCAAACACTTCCCATCCCTTAGATCCGCCAAATTCCTCATTTTTCCACAAACCCTAGTTTCTAGCTACAACCTGGCAATTTTCTAGGTTGGGCCTGTGTTTTTCCCTTTGGACCCCTTCCCC
>APFE031588807.1:104567-126470 GCA_000404065.3 Pinus taeda
AAATACAGCCAAATTTTGACTTTCTGCCCCCTTTTTGAGTTACAGAAAGAAGTCTTGGGAGATTTGATTTTTTAGGGGTCAAATCAACTCTAAATTCAGAAATTCCGGTTGGGTTGGAAAGTAGACTTCCAGAACTTTCCAATGAGCTATCCTGCATCTGATTTGGGCTCAGGGAAGGCCCTCAAACAACGCTGCCAAAAGGTGCGGCCGGTAGAGCCAGAGGTGCGACCAGTAGAGCAAAATTTGCCAGTTTTTGACCAGTTCGGCCAGCTAAGCACAGTTTTCACTTGGGTTGACCATTTGGACATGTAAATGATGGATTTTTGTGTAACTTTCATGGCATTAGATACTTTTACTCTTTTTTAGCTCTTCTAGAAGCTTCTTTGATGTAAATAGTGAATATTTAATGCATGGATAGGCTTCCTAAGTTTTAGAGGCAAGTTGTTGAGCTGGCCTATTATCTAGTGACTGATTTGGAATTAGTTGTAACAGCTCCTAGGAAGCTGAGCTCGACCCCTAGAGGTGGGGGGAAGAGGTTTGACCTTCTATATTATGCCCTCTCTTTCTCATTTTCATGGTTGGACTCTAGAGGGAGAAGTGCTATTGTATTTGTTGACTTGTATTCTCTGCAATTTGAGGAAAAGGAAGGCCAGGGTTTTGCAGACTTCATTGTGGATTCTTGTGGATTATTATGTTGATGGTGTGTTTCCTACTGTTATTGTAAGTGTGTTTATGTGTTCCACTCCTTAATCTCTTGCTGCTATTTAAACAAAAGAAGTGATAAAGTTTGAATTCATGCATGCCATGCTCAGCTTTCAATTTTGTTTAAATTTTATGTTTTCCACCGTCTAGAGAGGATTCAAATTCATTGTTTGCCCTCTTTAGCTTTTCTCCTTTCCTCCTTGATCATCTCTTTCAACTAAAGGCATCAACATAGATTCCTACCTTGCCCCAAGGAATCACCTGCAAAAACTGTGCTCAATCCCCGCACCCCGAATTGCAATCCCTCCAATTGCCACCAAAAAACCAAAAATATTTAAATCAACCCCCCTTATCAATTTACTAGCCTAAAATCTTTATTCCTAATTGGGTCAGCTCATATTGAAAGATCTACCGAATCTGACCCGAGAGAGCCTTCTCATACCTCGTAGGGCTAGCTACGAGGTGAAATGGTTTGATGTAGCCTTGAGAGTTTGTCTATCTCAGCCTAGGTGAATTCCAAGTGCTAACAACTTCAAACTATGAAGTATTTATACAAATTCTAAACTAAAATATTTTGAAAAATTATCAATAATTTTTACAAATATCTCAAACTATCTTACACAAATAGAACTAAAATATAGGACATTCAAAACTAATGAATCTACTTGGCACCATACCTTTGGATTTCCGGTGACAAAGAAGAGCAATTTGAATTTGATAGAAACTCTTATTTGATGAGGTGGCCTCCAAGTCACTAAATGTCTTTGAGTTTTTTCCTCCCGAAATTATGAAAACTAGGGTCCAGACATACCTTTGAAAATACCAATCCGAGCTAGAGGTCCGAAAAATGAGAGAGGTTTTTGTATATTAGAATATGTACCAAAATTCATTGTTGATTATCCACAATATGCTCTAAAAAAAGGTGACTAAAACAAGACATTGTGCAGTCAGAAAAAATGGGTTGAAATGATGAGAGATAATATCCCAATCCCTGATAGATGTGTGAAAAGTGAGGTAGGATTTTGTATATTGGAATATTAGGAACCAAAACCTTGTCCAGTTTCCCAATATTCATCTCTTATTATCCACAATATTCTCTGCAAAAAGGTGGCTGAAACAGGAAATTTCTAGAAAATATGCCTTCAAAGAATCAATAACATCTCCCAAACCATAACAGATGTTAGAAAAATGAGAGAGGTTTTTGTACAAGTGGATGTTATAAATAAAAACCTCTTTCATTATTTTAAAATACGTTCTCAGTTGTTAGTAAACCATGTTTGAAAGTACTGTGCTATGTAGAGAAAAAACATAGTTTTACTTGGCCATGAAACAAACATATGACGTTGAGGTGGGATGTGAAATGGAGGTGGAGGATAATGTGGAGACACATGGTTGGAGGAAAGATGATTAGGTGGAAGAATAGGAGTGTAGGATGAGGAGTGACATGGCAGTTTTCAAAGGGGGTTCAAAGTGGTAAGCAAGTTGTGAAGGGGGGGCGGGGGGATCTGAAATAGCGAGGTGATGACACGTAGAGTGGGTCTGGTGGGGAGGAGAACAATTTGTTGACCCCCCTCCCCCACCCCCACGCCAATAAAGGTAGGATGGAAAGGGGGGGCTGGAAAGCCCTATTGACCATTGATCTAATGGAGTGATGACCAGGTGGTTGGATGGTGCACGGGACTCAACCACAAGTGACAAACTCCTTTTGTCATTTTTGACCCTTATGACATGAGAATTTTTTTTTTTGTTATAATACATAATGCCTTCGAACTTTGGATAGAGACATAATGAACTCAAATATTAGGATTCATGTAAAATTAACCACGTTTTATATTTTTGACCCCTTGTAAATAATTTGGAGGATGAAATATTATTTACAACATTTCAAATATAATAATCATCAGCTATAATCAAGTGACCCTATAACAATTATAGGACCCTAACAGGTCCACAACGATTTCTTGTTACAACAAGAAGAAAAGATCTATGGCACTCAACTCGGCAAAAGCATAATACATGGTTTCCAGTCAAGCAACATATGAGGTCATCTAGATGAGAACAATACTTGTTGTATTGTTTGGTCGAATGATTGATCCAACTGTGATCTATTGTGGTGATTAGAGTTGCATCAAGCTCTCCGAAAATCATGTTTTTCACGATTGATCCAAGAATATAGATATCTGGTATCACCATTTGTGGGACTGTGGGCAGAGGCGAATAATGTCGTTGTAGTACATTCTGACAGAGGAACAAGATGCTGACATTTTAATAAAGAATTATGCAACCAACTCACAAAATAAAAGGAGATATAGATCAACGACTTCAAAATTATCCTTTTTGAGGGGGCAACCTCCTTTACATTACACAAATGAACATTTCTTGGACGATTCAAATGAAAAGACCTCCTTTCTATATAGAGGAGTCTAAGGGGTCACAATATAATCAGAGCCGACATAACAATAATAATGTAAGGGCACAACAATAACAATAGTGGTATTCAATGGGTCACATCAATAACAATAGTGGGGTTCTATGGGTCATAACAATAAAAATATGGGGACTACATGGGCACAACAATAACAATAAGGGGGCTACACTAATAACAATGAGGGGATACACTAGTATTATAGGGACCTAACATGCCCCTCTCCTTCAAAAATGTGTTGTCCTCAATGCTTGGGTAGTTCTGGATGCTTCTGTATAAAATTCTCATCCTTCCATGTGGAATCTTCCGTGGGTAAGTTCTTCCACTTGATGAGATACTCTGAAATAGATTGATTTTGTAGCTTTCGAGTTCTTATTTCCGTGACCGCTTCAGGTTCCAATATGATCTTTCCTTCCTCATCAAGTTTTGGCAATATTGTTTGAACTGGGAGCTTGTCACCTATAACCTTCTTTATGCATGAAACATGTAAAAGTGGGTGCACTTGGGAAGATGTAGGAAGCTCCAATTTGTATGCCATAGTACCAATCTTTTACAACACCTTGTAAGGAGCATAATACTTCGGTGATAATTTACTATCCTTCTTAGCTTGCTTGAGGGACATTTGTTTGTATCATTGTAGGCATAAAAATACCCAGTGTCCTACATCAAAACTTCTTTCACTATGATGTTGATTTTATAGTTGTTTCATTCTATTCTGCGCCAAAGTGAGGTTATCCTTTAAGAGTTGGAGAACTTGTTGTTGATGCTCAATGTGATCTTTCACTACTTGAACCTTAGAATTTTCTCTTAAAGATGATGTGATGGATGGTGGATGATATCCATAAAGTGCCATAAATGGGGTCATTTTTGCTACAATATGGAAGGAAGTGTTATACCGCCATTCAAACAGAAGTAACCACTTGACCCATTATGTCTTTTTATCAGATACAAAGCAACGAAGATATCCTTCCAAACATTTGTTCACTATATCAGTTTGCTCATCTGATTGAGGATGATAATATGAGCTATGAGCTAATTGAGTACCCAAACAAGAAAATAATTATGTCCAAAAATTTCCACTGAAAATAGGATCTTTGTTGATTACAATAATGTTTGGGTTTCCATGTAGCTTCTCAATTGTTTACATAAACGCAATAGCAACTATACTGGTTTTAAATGGATGAGATAGTGCACAAAAGTGTGCATACTTGGTAAGTCTATCAACTACTACCATGATGACACCATTTCCTTCAGACTTGGGTAAACCTGTGATAAAACCCATTGAAACCTCCTCCCAACGTTGAATTGGAATGAATAAAGGTTGTAACAAACCCAGGGTCTTAATTGTCTCAACTTTATTTTGTTCGCAAACCAAACATTCTGCCACAAACTTTTGAATATCGGATTTAAGGCCATCCCAAAAAAATTCCTTCTTAACCCTATGTTAAGTTTTTAAAAATCTTGAGTGCCCTCCTAAGGGAGAGGTATGCAATTCCAAAAGAATCTTTTGTTTGAGTTCAAAATTATTACAGAGGTGTAAGTGATCTTTGTAACATAATGAATCATTATTCCAGCTAAATGTATATGATGTACTATGATCTTGCTGCAACTTTTGAATAAGTGCCCACACTTATTCATCATTCTTCCATTCATCCCTTGCTTCGACTATCCAATCTGGTTGGATAATAGAAATGGCACAAATTAATGCTTCCAGATCCTCATCCTTTTTTGAGAGTGCATCCACAACAACATTTTTCTTCCATTTTTTGTATATGATTTCAAAGTCATAACCCAACATCTTTGTGATCCATTTTCACTGCTCTTCTGAAGATAATATTTGTTTTAAAAAGTATTTAAGACTATCATGATCTGATTTTACCTTGAAGTTCCTTCCCATTAGGTAAGGTCACAATTTCTTAAGTGAATGTAGTATTGCCAACATTTCCTTCTCATAAATAGCTTTTTGTAATACTTTCCTTTGATTCGATGAATTTCAAAAGAAATGGGTCTTCCTTCTCGCATTAAAACAACATCAATTCCAATTCTTAAGGCATCACATTCCACAAGAAAGGTTTTTGTGAAGTTTGGCGTAGCTAAGACCAGTGCTTGGCACATTGCCTCTTTAAGATGCTCAAAGGCTTTAGTCGCTTTTGGAGTCCAAGAAAATACATATTTCTTCAGCAATGTTGTTAGAGGTGTGCTATTCTCCCATAATTCTTAACAAACTTGTGATAATACCCTATCAACCTGAGAAATCCTTGCATATGATTTATGGATGTGGGGATTTTCCATTCCTTAATGGCCTTAATTTTATTAGGGTGTAAATAAACACCCTCATGAGATACAAGACGACCCAGATATTCCACCTCTGGTACTCCAAAGAAGCATTTGGAGGTTTTTGCATATAATTATTTCTCCTCCAATAACTTGAGCGCCCTATCAACATGTTGAACATGATCCTTCCAAGACTTGCTGTAGATTAGTATATCATCAAAAAATACTAACACAAATATTCTAAGGAAGGGTTTGAAAATGGAATTCATCAAACCTTGAAATGTAGAAGGTGCATTGGTAAGGCCAAAAGGCATGACCAAAAATTCATAATGACCCTCATGAGTTCTAAACGTTGTTTTCGGAACATCTTCAATATTCATTCTTATTTGATGATATCTTGAATGAAGATCCAACTTGGTGACGTAAATTTCTCCATGTAATTCATCCAATAATTCATCAATGACAGGGATGGGAAATTTATCTTTAATAGTGAGCTTCTTGAGCTTTGTATAATCCGAACACATGCGCCATGATCCATCCTTCTTGTGCATCAATACTACTACAGAAGAGAAAGAACTTTGACTAGGTTGAATTATACCAACCTCTAGCATTTTTGCAACCATACATTCAATTTCACTCGTTTGGGCATAGGGATATATGTAAGGCCTGATTTTTGGAGGAATACTTCTTGGAATCAAATGAATAGCATGATCATGATCAAAAATAGGTGGGAAGCCTTTGGGAGTCTGAAATACCTTAGAATGATTGTCCAAGACTTTTTGGAGGTTTGGAGAAATAGTTGATTTCGATGTTTGAACCTCTAGTGAACATAATTGTGCAATTATGCCCCATTTTTCTTTCTTTAGAAGCTTTGTCGTGCCACTAGAGCTGATTATCTTTCCCAGTTTCCCTACGATACCCCTTATTTCAAGTTCCTTTCCTTTGCAAAAAAAATTCAAGAAAAGTTCTTGAAAATTAAAAGATATCATACCCAAAGATTGTAACCATTGGACTCCTAGTACAACATCAACACCAATCATTGGAATGGAAATTACTGGACTATTCAATACATATTCTCCCATGGATAGCTTGATATTATGACACTTTCCAGAGCAATTTATGATTCCTCCATTTGAAACCATCACTTGACACTCTCGTGCTGGATATAGGAAGCAATTTAATTCCTTGACTATCTTACAATGAATAAAATTATGGGTACTACCCGAATCAATCAACACTATTAAATTTTTATTCTTGATATGTCCTTCTATATTGAGAGTTTGAGGAGTGGTAATTCCTGTCAATGCATTACAAGATATGTTCAGATTCATTTCTTCTTTCTATGGGGTTGGTTCGTGGTGTATATCCTCTTCTTTTTTTGTTTCTTATTCTCTTTCTTCCTCCTATTCACAATCAATGTAAAATAATTTATCCTCAGCACACTTATGACCTTTAGTGTATTTTATATCACAACGGTAACAAAGCCCTTTTGCTCTTTTTTTTTTCCAATTTTTGTGGTGTTAACCTTGTAGGTTTTGGAAGGCTAGGAGCAACCACACTTCCATAATTATAGTTGTGAGTGGTAGGCTTCCTTGTTTCCATAATTTTTCTTTCAATTTTTCTTGCCAACCTGAATGCCTTCTCTAATGAATGAGGTTCCCAAAGGTGAACCTCATGTTGGATGTTATCCTTTAGAGTCCCTAAAGACATCAATCCTATGCTCCTATGAAATATAATTTACCCTTATATTCAATTTTTGGAAGTCCTCAATGTGCTACACTATTGAATCCTTTTGTTTGAGATTTATCAATTGGATAAAGAAGGTGTTTCTCTTTATATCCTTATAATGTGATATCATTTCCTTTGTAAAAATTGACCAAGTGACAATTTGTTTAAGAAAGAAAATTTAAAGTTTAAATGTGTACCTTTTGTGTGTTTTTCACATTATGGAGATCAAAATATTGCTCCATCTGTAGTATGCGTGTTACAAGATCCTTTCCATCAAAATTTCTCATATCGATCTTTGAAATATGGTGGGCCTTCAATATAATGCTATATTCTATGAAATCATGATGAACATTTTTTTTGTTCTCATCCTGAGTTTCCTCTACTACCTTTTCGCCATTAGGAAGCATTTCTTATAGCAACTTTGCCAAACCTCCCTTCAAACCGTCCATGTCTTTCTTCAAATATTCAATGTTTCCTTTCAGTTTTGATTCTATACCATTGATGCCATTATTAAAATTATCCATATTAGATTCAGTGTCATTCTTCAAACCATCCATATTATCTTTTGTGCCATTCTTCAAACTATCCATCTTAGCTTTTATTACTTTTTGTGAGAGTGAAATTTGTTGCACTTCGTCTCGTAATTTTGATATTTCGTGTTGCCTTTCTTCCTTTTCTTCATGAGTCATAGTAGAGCTTTCAGGTTGCTTACTAGGTGTTTCCATTTTATTTTTGTGGGGAATAAATTAATGATAATTATGCTTCACTATGCTCTTTGAATCACTTCAAACTAATTTTTCAAACAAAACTTATGCAATTAAAAAAAAAATTACACACATTTTTTTTTCACTTTGTAGGAGCTAGATATTGAATCTGTTGTATCTATGCAATTTCGGATCTCCGAGGCCTAAAATTTCTTCCTGTGGTATCCCTCTCAGTCCTCTTTCGAACCCCACAAGTATTATCGAGATTGGATTCTCCAAGAAAGATTATGCCTAATCTCCCATGATGGCTTGATTATAGACCGGTTCAGTAGAGAGAACTTGTATGAAGTGCCACATTCTGTTGTTTCAACATTCGACCTTGAAAATGATACCCAAAAAACTATAGCCTATCCCCTTTCTGTCACTTTTTATGAATGAATCAGGTTCTCAGAGATAAAGTTATGTGATTTTACCAAGGTCACTTGTTTGAGATGGAATTCGAGAGCTTGCAAAAACCCTAACTTCCTTGGATCATATATATGAAAATGTAGTGAACCAAGATCTGAAATTCATACACGAGGCTCACTAAGATTTCAGGTACACTGGGTTTTAATTCTACTTCTGAAGCTTCGTATAAAAAAAGTTATAGCGAAAATTCCACGATGACTGTTTACAACAATGAAACCCTAGAATCCAAAGCTCTGATTCCAAATGTTATGCAACCAGCTCATAAAATAAAATGAGTGATAGATCAACGAATTCAAAATTAGCCTCTTCGAGGGGAAAACATTCTTTACATTACAGAAATGAACAATTATTGTATTATTCAAATGACAAAACCTCCTTTCTATATATAGGAGTCTAAGGGGTCATAATATAATTAGAGATGACATAACAATAATAATGTAAGGGCACAACAATAACAATAGTGGGCTTATATGGGGCACAACAATAACAATATGGGGACTACATGGGCACACAATTAAGAATAAGGGGGCTACACTAATAACAATGAGGGAATACACTAGTATTATAGAAATCTAACACAAAGGCATTGTCTTCCACATGTGCATGATAGGGGTGGTTGATAATCACTTTCTTGTTGAGAGGGAGTGTTGAAAAATGCCGCAAGGCATTATCAATTTGATTTTTCCTTGAATAAATTGAGAAAATTCGAATTTCCACATCAGCAAACAACTTGGATGATGTTAACTTGTGTGGCAAGGCTTGTGTCACCTAATTTACTCAATAAATTTGAGTTGGAGGAGCTAGAGTTCAGTTCTTCATGTGTGATTACAAAGTTGTAGAAATCAAGGTCAGTTATCTAAGTTTTTTTTTCAGTTAAACTAGTTCCAACTGTTGGAGGAACTAGTGAAGGGTTAAGTTGTGCAATGGGACTTTAGTCAAACTCAGTGATCATCCAGTTAACTAATCAATCAACCCAAAATAGCTAGTGCATGCAGAGAATTCAAGTTACTCAGTTGAGGTGGAGATTCCAAGGTAGTGTAACATCAATTGTAGACTAGAGTGTACATGTGTCGCATTTAGTTAGATGATTAACCTAAGGAATTGCGCAAATCAATTAGAGGAATTTCCTTATTAATAGGGGCTATTTTCTTATGGAGAAATGCAAGGAATTACGTGCTCAAGCCGAGGAAAAAATTGACTAAGTTTGGGTCAGAGGCGTTTAGTGAGAAGAGAGACAGGTTGTGCACCTACAGGGTGAGATAAGTTGAGAAAATCAATTGTAATACATATCTATTGATTTGATTAATGAGGGAAGGCATTGGGGTTTTTAGAAAATTCCTTTTCCTAGATAAAAATACTTGTTGCATGTGTGTTATTACTTCTTGCATGTTTGAGATTTTTGTTCTAAATTGTGAATTATTGTCCGTGGGGCAATAATGTAGGTTTGTTCTTGTGATTTTGATTAAAACTTCATGAGCAGTTGCAAATCTACAACCTAATTTCTACAAAGTCAAATAAGGTATTATTATTAAGAATGAACTAAATACTTTTGGGCAATAAAAAATGAAAATTCGCCCTAGGGATATTAAGGGTTTTGACTCTAAATATATTTGAATTTTAAAAATTCAAATATTAACCCTCAAAGTTTTTTTTTGTGTAATTAATTTGAAATTTAAAAATTTATTTCGCTCCAACCAGCAAGTTGGCTAACCTTTCAACGTATCTCCTAATCTATATAAGGACTCCTATTCTCATCATCATGTATGCAAATTGAACGCAGATTATAAGGTGAAGAGGCTTTGAAATTTCTCGACCTATGGAAGTTCACATGAAATTTTTTTGAGAGGTAGCGAAAGGACTTTTTTGGTTGGTGAAAATTCGTGTTCTAGGGCATTTGGCCCTCCATTTTTGTGAATATTCTGAGCATAATAATCCGTGAAGAGTGGTTTTGTGCATCTGTGACCTCCTATTATTTGAGACAACATTCACTAAAGAACATTCACCCTAGTGAGAGGCTAGTGTAGGCATTTGAGGCAAAACTCATCTAATCTGAAGTGACATTCACTAAAGAACATTCGTTTTAGTGAGAACATCCGAGGAAAATATTTCTTCTACAATGAATGATTAATGATATCCTAAGATTGATCTTTCAAGCAAATTCTAAATATATATTGTGTGCGACTCTTTTTGGGTTAATAATTTATTTGGTTGATTGTCCAAGATTTTAGAATGCCACTTGAAGTATATGCAATTTATAAGTGGTTCTAGTAGGAGAGGAAACAAAGGTTTTTACGATGGTGAAGCTTCCTTAAAGGTGCTCTCCATAAAAGCTAGCATTCACTTTCCTTTTGATCACATGCTATTTGTGCAGAACCTCACATTATAGGAATTTATCTACGCCACCGTGCCTCTTTCAGCACAAGAAACCTTTCATATTCCTTTACAGTCAACAATTATTGTAGCCAAGACCTTGCGGGTAACATCTTATATGCAGTAGATGAGCAATGATTCCAGACAATATCTTACAAATGGTTTGTTTTGTGATAATGCATACATCGAATTGCCTTATATATTTACACTTTCTATTTGATTTTGTGTTAATGTTGATGCATATGCTAATGTTCGGGGCCACAAATTTCTATGAATGCAGTATACCATGAAGTGACATTGTTTACAAATAACGTGTAGCGATATTTGTGAATTATACCATCTCAATTTTCGAAGGATCGATTAAATAGGATTTTGGTGTTATAACAATTTATGATGGGCAACACAATTGGTAAATAATATACACTGTGTGTATTTGGTTATAGGTTTGAGGCCCTTCCCTAGCGGTGAGATTATAATTGTATTTTGAATCCATCTATTGCATATTTTATTTTGAGCTCATTAAGATCAATCTACTACTTTTTGGGCTCATGTTGCTTTTTGGGCTCATGTTGCTATTTGGGCTCATTAAGATTATCCAAATTTTATTTTGAACTTATTATGATCATTTTGTCACATAATTCGCAGTTAATGGAAACCAACACTTGGAAATAATTTTTTTAGAGCATTTAATGTACAATATGGTTTGGTCATGTTGAGTTAATATTTACCAGAATTGAAAACTAAAAGAAGCTTTGAGATTAGAATTGAAAGACCCTTTTTGAAATAATTACATAGATTTGGATTGATAAGAGTGAGAATGGTTACAAAGGTTGTAAATCGACAGTATTGTGAGAGTGTCATGACAAGTATTAGTTGGTTATGAATTAGCAAAAATTATAGTACTTATAACATATTTGTGACAATATATGATAAGAGCAGAAACATGTACATGTTGAGACAAGGTACTTGGATAACATGAGCAATGAGAGCAGCTAGGGTTTGACAATGGATTTGTTATGCAACAATATTATAACTACTTATGAACCTAGATATATCATTAATGGATCTATGATTATTAAGCAGTGCTAAGGTTTTATATGATATTGTTGGAGATTTGATGTTGAATATATATGTATTGCAAATAAGTATGGCACTGATGTTAAGTTGAGTAGAGGCAGAAATGTTTATGACAATTGATATTGACAACTAGGGTTTGGTCGTTTGAACTAAAGAAACTATTGTTGTTGTTGACGAATTTGTACCAATGTTACATATCGACAAAAGGCAATAGATTACTTTGATGTAATTTATCTTATTGAGCACAGGCGATCTATTCTGATAATTGTGAAACATGGTCCACTGATTGATTAGGGTGGCAGGGTGGTGCAAGATAGTAGAGAAGAGTCTCTTTCAGGTTGGATCCTGAGAACACTTTAGGGTGGAAGGGTGATTATAAGGTAGGTTAGAGCCCACATAGGGTGTTGGAGCATCCATCCACTTGCAACTAGTAAACAGGGTGTTGGAGCGTCCTCCTAGTCGTAGTTGGTAAAAAGGGCATTGGAGCGTCTTACACGTTGGAGCCTGTAAACCAGGGGCTTGGAACTTGCCTCAGTTGGAGTTGAAAATATTGAAGTACATTTGATTGAAAGACAAATATTAAGAAGCGTTCGGTGGTTTTTGTCCCATAGGGGTTTCCACCTAAAAATATTTGTGTCTACTGTCTTTATTATTGTGCATTATTGAATGGTGTTGATGAATGTTTATATTTATTTGGTGCTAATAACAATTAATGCTTCGTGAAGTTAAAAATATGCTAATTGATAAGAATTATTGATTCACCCCCCTCTCAGTATTTACAACATATATATGTATATTTATTTTTTCTTTGTGGTTCACGGTCCCTAGAGATTGGTGATTGGTACATCCATAAGAATATTTATGCCAAGAAAATCTACCCAAAAGAATCACTTCCTACAAGCTCAACCACAGATCTTGACCTTGAGAGTTTTGAGAGAATCAAACCTGTGACCTCTCAATAACAGAGGTGCTTTAACAACTGGGACTCTACCATCTGAGCTAACCCTTGAGATTATATCATATTTTTTATTTATTTATTAAACACACTTTCCTGTTAGTGTGTTTTCTTTCTAGAAAGAATGATTTACTTCCCTATTAGTGTGTTCACTTTCTAGCAAGAGTGATTTACTTTCCTACCAAATGTGTTTACTCTTAAGCAAGATTGATTTACTTTTTGCAAGAGTGTTGTATTTAATATTTCGATTCCTGAAAGTGTGCAAGTGTGATGTTTCAATTCCTAAATTTGTGATATTTCAATTCCAGCAAGTGTGATATTTCAATTGTTGCAAGTGTGAACCTTTCTATTCCTGAAACTTGTGGTTTTCTTTATTTGGTGACTTGTAAAAGAGAATTAGCATGTAATATTTAACTTGGTACTATAACCTCATTAGCACTTAATTGTATTAACATATATGGTACATGATAGTTTTCAAGTTCCATATGAACACCAAATTGATAATTAATTATACAATTTCTCATTTATTTAATACGTAATTAGGAGGTAATTAAAAAGGTTGTCATTTTTGGTGTTGTTACTAGGAATTGTCAATGATACAATGCCAATTTTGATGCTTGATTTGATTAGCAAGAGTATTTCCTGTGGAAGCTTGGTGTGATGCATTTTTTTTCAAATTTTCTTTAAGCTAGTTTGCTTTAAAAATTATGTCTCTTTAAATTCCCATGCACAAAACTAGAGATCAATAAGGTGGATTTGTTAACTTTATAAAAAATCCCCATAAAACTAATAGTACTACAAGATAACCACAAGAGGAAAATAGACATGATCAACCCAATTTATTAACTCCTACAACTATCTCTTCTGCCAATAAGAAACTCAAATCTTCCTCTTAGGGTCTTGAAACCTTGCAAGCCACCATCCTTGTAACACCCTCCTCCCACATCTAACCAAGCAATAAGCCAGATGGGGTAAACATGCGGTGAGAGGCCACTATGATATGATTCTACCTCCTAGGTCACATTAAGGAAGTGGAACCGACAGAAACACACCCTACAAACATTCAACATCAACATTAGGACCCTCAGGAACCAATCCAACCTTTCTGCCAACCAGCCCCTGGGTCCCATTGAGCTTTTGAACAACTTGACCTCTGAATGCTCTCATGTTATGGGAATGTGAGCATCTAAGGAACCTCTGGACTCTCATAGGCCTGCAAGTCAGTATCCAGGGACTCTTTTTGTCAGTGTCGTGCCAAAGTCCAAGGACTCTTTTTGTCAGTGTTGTGCCAGGGTCCCCGGGATTTGAGCCACTTTTTCAGGTCCAGAGCCCAGGTCACTGCCTAGAATTTGAATCACATCTTCAGAACAATAAATAACAAGGAAATGATAGTATAAATGTAATCACTTGAATGATATCTTGACTGGACCCCTACTAGCCATGACAACCATTTCGTCAAACATATCATGAATATGTAATCTACAGGTGTAATTAACAGATCTGAGCATAGGTGTTTCATACTTAGTTGAGAATAGCTAAGAGACATTGATGCCTCAACATATTAACTGCCATTTCACCCATTAGGTCATAGATACATTGATCATTCATTTACAAGTAAAAACATGATGAGATCCATACATAGCCACTGTCATAAAACACATATATAACTAACATAATATCAGCAAAAATACCAATGAAATCACATCCATATGATCCACATATAAACCACTTTCATACTAATATAAATACAAGGATAAATAACCTCGTATTGATGATGCAAAATTCAAACTCAGGATGGGACTTCCACATTCCACCCAACCGTAGAATGGCTGAGCCAAATCTCTCTTCAACCATTCACCCCCGTACCATATTCCAAGCATGAATGTGGTATCTCATAAAACACATCAATCCAAAACCATCTAGGGCTTCCAGAGGCCATCCACCTCAACCCATCAAACAATGATTCCACCTCATGATCGGACATCACAAACCATCATCAAATCGGTCTCTATCCAAGCCTTCCAAGGCTCCAAAGCATTTTTCCAACCAAGTATCCATGTCTAGTAACTCAACCCACAACTTTTATCAAGCTCCCGAGCGTTTGTCGAACCAAGGCTCCAAGAATAGTAACTCAAACCACCAAGGGCTCCAGAGAATTTGTCCAACCAAGGCTACGATACTAGTAACTCAGCCTAAGCTGTTACAGGGCTCCAAAGCATTTTTCCAACCAAGACTCCAGGACTAATAACTCAACCCAAACTAAGGAAACATGAGAACCAACAAAAAAAAAATGATGAAAACAAACCCACAATCTCCATGGCTATCCACGAAATGGAAAGGTTAGGAAACCCACTGTCAATCCCGACCATCCTCCATGCCAATGACAAATCACAACCAACAAACCACATGCATATGCCATGCATTCCAAAACTAGTGAGGAAAACCTACATGCAACTTGATACTTGCAAGAAAATCCCATTGTAGCTACTGATCCCGATGTCCTCTTGCGCTTTCATGCACTTCCTTTGCCTTCTTGCTCCAAAATCCAAGTATGCCACACCCTCCAAGAGTGCTCCAAGAAAAATCTAAGTCCCCAGGAATATGAGAGAGAAAGAATAATGAGAGAGCTCCAAAAATGAACTAACAAAAGGTTACCAACTAATCCTTAGAAGCCTTTTTATGAATGAGGCATCTATTTTCTTCATTTTCCATTATTTTCCTTCTCACATTCAACATGTGACCTTTCACGTCCATTTTCTCCTAATTTCCATTATTTTTAATAAATAAGTATGCCAAAAATACCATTTTGCCTTTCCAAAGCCTTAAACATTGCCTCTGCCAATTTCCTTAGCCATTAATAACCAAATGAACACCCACACTAGGATTTCTTGACCAACATTCAACTTGGAATAAATGTCCCATCAACGATGGTTATTATTTTTCCTTTAACTTTTATTACATGGAATTTTCACCAAGATTATTACAATCCCTACCTCAATATAGATCTTGTTCCCTTGAGGCTAGATTGAAGATAAGTTTCATTCTAGAGAATTGATATTTCATGACTCTCCCTGTAACCACCAACCCCACATTTACCCATTTCTACAAGATCGCCAGGGTACACATGAGTCGAGTGTCACTATGATATGAATCAACCTCCAAGATCTAGTTACGGAAGTGGGGTTGACGCACCTACAAATTACAAACATCCCTAAAGGACTATAAACTCTTCATTAGCATGTAGACCACTCCAAATTGTCGATCCCTAAGCTGGAGCTCTTTTCACTAGGGAAAATCCCCAGCCTCATGCACAACACAAGTGTGGTTATAAGGTTCCAACTGCACACATAGGTCTGCTTCCATTTGATTATGACCTAAAAAATCCAGTTATGTGCTAGAGGTTCTGAGATCTGAGCCACTTTTCCAGGCTAGCCTCCAAACCATTGCCCATAACTGCTTGTAACTTTCTAGAATCATAAATAATATTCCAATGATGCTAACCATTTGAAACTTGAACAAGATCTTAAATAGAATAGGCCCAATACACAATAGACATTTTGTCAAACATATGGTAAACATATAAGTCAGAGGTCATGAATGCATATCTAATCATAGGGATTTGAAATTCATATGAGGATCACCAAGAAGGATCCAAGCCCTCTCTAACTAGCTGCAACAAAACTTTTTATTCCATGCATTCATCAACCATTTAGTAACTTAACAAATCATGAACATGGGCCATAAATAGAGCACATCATATAACTAGGTATATAACCATCATATAACCAAAAAATAGACCATAATAAATCAACCATATGATCACCATAATAACCAATGAAAGTGCTCATAGATCATAATAATAAAATCTCTTATTAACATATGAAAATTCTAACCATGTTAGGGACTTCCACGTACCACACGACTATAGACTGGGATGAACCAAATATCTCTTTCAACCAATCACCCCCGCACCATATTCCAAGCATGAATGTGGGATCTCATAGGATAAACCAAGACAAAACCAACCAGGGATTCCATAGGCCAACCCACCTCAACCCTCAACAACAATGATCTCACATATACGGTTCAAAAATCACTAACATCAACCAGATCGATCTCTACCTCAACTGTCTAGGGCTTAGGAACTAGTAACTCAACCCATAGCTAAATCAGGGCTCCAAAGTGTTTTTTCCAACTCGAGACTCCAGGGACTAGTAACTCAACCCACAAGGCTCCAAAGAATTTGTCCCAACTTGCAGGCTCCATGAACTAGAAACTCAACCTAAGCTATTCCAGGGCTTTTAGAGTATTTGTTCCAACCCACAACCATGTGTAACCTGAGAACCAGTCAAAAAAGAAAGTGGGAAACCCAAAACACCATGTCTATCTAGGAAATGGCAAGGAAAGGCTGAAACCACTCTCAATCCAGGAAAATATCCATGCCAATGACATCACATAACCAAGGAATCACATCCATATACCATACATATGAAAACCAACAAGGAGATCATACATGCAACTTGTTAATATAAAAGAATCTCATAGCTAAACCAAGCTTATATAATAATTAAATTACCAATCAATTGCAGATCAAACTTCAAATTCAGATTTTAAAGCCTTAAATTTTTTTGTATTTAATATAAAGGTATCTCTAAACAATCAATTTCAAATTAGGAACAAAAATGTATTTAATATAAAGGTATCTCATAGCTAAACCAAGCTTATATAATAATTAAATTACCAATCAATTGCAATAAAACTTCAAATTCAGATTTTAAAGCCCTAAAAATTTTTGTATTTAATATAAAGGTATCTCTAGACGATCAATTTCAGATTAGGAACAAAAATGTATTTAATATAAAGGTATCTTATAGCTAAACCAAGCTTATATAATAATTAAATTACCAATCAATTGCAGATCAAACTTCAAATTCAGATTTTAAAGCCCTAAAAGGTTTTGTATTTAATATAAAGGTATCTCTAGACGATCAATCTCAGATTAGGAACAAAAATAATTTTATCTAACTATATTATGGGTTAATTATATGTTATTATCTTTGTAACTATATTATGGGTTAATTATATGTTATTATCTTTATAGTAGGCCGTGGATGTTGCATTGAGTTTTGTCAAACCCATATTGTTTTGAGTTTAACCAAAAATAATTGCAATTTTTTATATCTAAATATAAAATATTAAAATTTACTATTATATTTTATAAAAAATAATTTCATTTATTTATCTATAATTTAATTAAATATTAAATTTTAAAATATATTATTAATTGTCTCATTAATTAACCTTTTATAATAATAATTATACTAATAATTAATTCATAAAATATTATTCTATTACTTCTGTAATAACTATTAGTTTAAAAAAGTCCACATGGGGTAGCTCAACCGGCAAGGGCCGTGGAAATGAAGTCTCATCGAAGCGGAAGTCTTGGGTTCAAATCTTGGGCTACCCTTCCCTGTAGAGGGGTATATAATGGACATGTAAATCGAAGAGTCCCGCCCCAAAAAAACTCCATAATTCACCCTCAGCCTCTTATGGTGTAGTCTTTAGCACGGTTGCCTTTATACATATTGACTAATTTCAGCGATTACTTTTCTGAATCAAATTGATGATGAGCTGACCCAACCTTCCAACAATCTCCTTGCTAAAAAGACAATACCAAGAAACTGATGCTAACATGTTCTCATAACTTTCTCTGATATCTTTGAATGTATCACATTCCAAAATAAAATATTTTTCCGATTCCACAGCCCCAAAAATGCAAAATATACACACTCTTTCCACCCTCCTATTTAAATTTAACCTCAAATTTTTATATCAAGTTCCGAAAAATCACCACATAAAAATATTTACACACCTCCGCTTCAATTAGTTTCCGAGATTCAGAAAAGCAGGTCTTCTTTCCTTCTCTCCGGGAGTGAAGAACTCGCTTTTGTAAATAGTAAATTCAAATTTCTTCTTGAAAAAATAGTAAACTCAATTCATTCAGTCATATCACTCGTGTCATTTACTGGACGAATTCGTTCACATCAACCATTCAAATTTGCCGTTGGCCCACTGACAGCACAGAGGGTTGCATTATATATGTGAATATCCAACCATTTTCCGAATTCCAAGAAAAACTGAGGGCGATATATTTTTCAATCCATAAATTTAGGCGCGGTTAGGTTAGATATTTAACGGGTTCATAATTTTTGGGGTACTATGAATAAAAACAAGTGATGACCTTTGTGCATTTCTCCCAAACATTACAGGCCTAAATATAACTACTAGATGTTTGGCTTGTCCTTTTCATCCCATTGAAAAGTCTTTATCAGTTTTTCAGTCAACGAAGAATCTAAAGGTAAGATGTTGTCTTTCATGTTTGTTAGCGTAAAATTTTATTTTTGTTAAATGTTTTAACTTTAGTTAAAACAGAAATTTATAACTAAGGTTGATATTTTAATTAGCAAATGTAAATGGTAAGTAAAAGCGAGTGATATAAATGATAAAAAAATATCACAATTTTTTTATAAAAAGAATTTAAAGTATATTGATGATTTTTTCTGGTTTTTAATATGATTTTTGTTAATAATATTAATATTATATTATTTATTAAGAATAATATTATTTTGTATTATTAATAAAAACATTGTTATATAGAGTATTATTTATATGATTTCTAAGGATTTACTTTAAAATATATGTAATATATTGATTTAAAGTGATTTTAGTATTTTTCATAAAGATAACATAGTAACTAAGTTTTCTAACTTAGTTCAAATAGAATTAAAGTAAAGTAATAGCATTGAATTCAAGTTAGTATTAAAGTTTACAATCTGGTCAATTTAGGTTTTACTGATTGGTAAATTGATGTATTTGTTAAATTGTAATTATGCATTGTTTGCACTTATGAACAACTTTATTGCTAATTTCATTTGTTGAAATATGAATTCATTCAGTGGATTAGATCTAATACTACTTTTCATTAGCTAGAGAAAACATGTGAATAACCCAAAACCCAATAACCTTTGGCATGAGTGAAAGTTCACCCCTTTAAAAACTACCAACAAAATATTTTAGATGATCAAGTTTTGTCAACAGCACATAACAATGATGCAGATGTTTTCTCACCTTAAAAATAACGGTATTATAGTAATGCATGCAACTATTTACATCTATTTTAGTTATATTTAAACTAAAAGTGAGAAACTAGGTACCATATAACCCTCGTTGGATATGGCAAAATTCCATAGAGCAAGAATAAGATTGTTGTAACGCAACACATTAACAAAATAGAAATTTTGAGATTGTTGTAACGCAATACATTCTGATCTATATGAATACAAGGATCTTTCTGGCACGGCTTTTTTTTCAGCAGAAAAAAATGGGTACCAATTAATCCCATGTTATTAGGCTTTAAATGAACGGTCGCTGTATATGCCCACTGTTCGATTTTGCTAAGGTTGAAATCAAACGATGGATATACACCGCGCCCTTAATTTAAAGCCCAATAACATGGAAAATATGGCTCGCCGAAAAAGACAGCTTCATCATTATAAGAAAAAGTGAAGTTACGTAAGTGCAATGAATAAGACGAGAAAGAGTCGTCAAAAGAGAAACACTAAGAATAAGACAAGAAAATCCTCTCTTTTTCCGGCAGAAAAAGACAACTTCATCATTATAAAAAAAGTGAAGCTACATAAGTCCAATGCATAGGACGAGAAAGAGTCGTTAAAAGAGAAACCATTAAGAATAAGACAAGAAAATCCTCTTACAGGACCGTTGTCACTCCAGATTTAGAATTTCACTAACCAACTTCTCGCTGGTTTCTTTTTCACAACTAGTTAAGTTTCGCTTAAATGGCATACCTTTACGTGTTAGTTTAGATGCCAAGAGTTGATGTTGTCAATGACTTCTTTTTAGTTTCTGAACTTATGCACCGAAGAAGTCGCCGAGAGTTCGAAGGATCGATTTCATTTAATCTCCTACCTTGCTTCTTTCTCCTTTGTACTCATAAATTGGTTACTTCAAGGTCCATAATGGAAACCAGTTCCTGGAGATGCCATTTCAGTACCTAAATTCTCATCTTGATAGCTCTGATAGGTCTTGACCATGCCACCTTTGCTACTGGAATTTACCAGTTTGCGTACCTCACATAAGCCATATGTAGCCATCACTTCACATAGTTTTTTGACTTCGGAATTAGAATGTGCATACCATTTCCGAATCATACTAATAAATTGTTGATCATCTCTCATGCTGTCAACAAGGTCTTCTTCAAATTGGTGGTTTCTAACGCAGAAATCTGACCAAAGGGAGATCCCTTTTAATAGTATTTCATACTCCTAAAGTTGGGGTTTAGCATGATAATAAAAAAAAGCCTAAGGAAACCACCACCAATGCATAATCTCTGAATTTTTGAGCACGCAGGGACTTGGCATGCAAGGGATGCAACTCATAAAAGTATCAATCTTCTGGTTGTACATGATGCAGGAGGGATGCAGCAACGCCTCCTGGCCACCAGAAAACCCAAATGGAACAGAAAACCTAAATGGATATGATTTCAAATGTAAACATCTAATGAGGGGCTTGGCAGTGTTTTGTTATAAACCCAAATGGATATGATCTCAAATGTAAAGGTCTAATGAGGGGCTCTGCAGTATTTTGTTAAATATTATAATTGTTTTATTATTTAACAATTGTTTTTTATGTTTCAGGTTTATGTTTAATAATTAATGATTAACTGTTTTATTTGACGACACACCATTGTTCAATCATCTAACAATGGATCTTATGGTAAATAATGGTGTAGAGTGGCATTCGGGGGGAGTTCTTTCTGGAGGGAAATGACTTATGACATTAAAAAATTAATATTTACAATATAACAAGATTTTTAATCATGAATATTTACCATGGATATAGAAAAATATAATATTTACAATATAACAAGATTTTTAATCATGAATATTTACCATGGATATAGAAGAGAAACATAAAGAGAGGGATATAGAGAGGGAGGGAGAGAGGGAGAGGAAGGAAGAAAATCATAATACCATGGGCTAATATCATGGTCTATCAATACCATGGGCCATCTAGGCTTTTGATTATTATGTTCTAGGTTGTTAATTATTCTATTACAATACATGGCTTATCAATACCACATGCCTAAAGACCATAATTTACTTCAAAATCAAAACATT
>APFE031588807.1:129680-140756 GCA_000404065.3 Pinus taeda
CTCCTACATTAGATAGAAAGAAACCTGAGTAACCTATTCAGTTATGCATTCAACATTCTAAAACAGAGATAAGATGATAGTTATCTAGTGTTAAACATTAAGAGATCAAGAACACCGCACATCAGGCATAAGCTTATAACAGAAGAAAATGGACAATGAGCAATTAACAACAAAAGAAGCTTGTATTGTTGAAAATGAAGATGAGACGCTGCAAGTGACAAAATGTCTGCAGTCTCCAGAAGTTGAACCTTACATCAAATGCCAACCTTGATTACATCTTGCTACTGGATATTTATAAGTTTTTGTTACAATGGCACTTGGCTGTTTAGGTATGGAGGGGTCATAATTGACCACCAACTGCATTTAACCGTCTGATGGAGTCTCTGAATGAGGTTGCTTGTTTCAGTGGGTGAATTCGATCTATTCAAGTGCTGTGTTATCCTTTAGGTGGTTGGAGTGCTCGTACCGGTGGAGTCCATGACTGATAAATTCAGTTACAGAGTCGTGTTGTGTCCTTTTCTCCTTTGGCCATGCTTTATGTTAAATATGGTTGTTAGGGATATTACTGTAACTGATGCTGGCAGAGTTGGTCATCTCCTTCTTCGGGCAACAAAATTGTCATGGGACATGGAATGCATGGGTAGGTGGACGATTTGGGTGAGCAAGAAGAATGACCATCGATCAGGGAAATGAACGGCGGAGATGGCTCGATAGAGGCTATCGGGCGAGGTGGAAGCAGGGTGTGTTAAGGCTGTTGGATCTTCAATGGATAGATCGGATGGTCATTGGGCGACGGTGTTACATGGGCATTTAATAGGCAAGGGCAGTTTGGTCGAGGGGTAACGGTTTCCATCGCACTGCTTTTGAGCGCTAAGTGGTAAACGCCAAGGGCCAAGAAATTCCACTCAATGATTGATACGTAGCAGCGGATGAGAGAGAAAAACTGCTCTCATCGTGCGCTATTGCTCGATCAAGTTGCCTGTGCGATGTATGCGAAGACCGTCAGATCTGGCGGAAATGATCTGACGGTGGAAATTGGTCGAGCGGGTCACCTTTATCAAGTGTGATGTGAGCCGTTAGATTGTCGGGGAATGATCAACGATGGGAAAGTGATGAGGGGTTTATGAGTGCATGAGGGTATATGGGTAAGGTTTTATGGTTGGTTTGGCTTTGCGCTTAGAGCTGTGGCCAAAAGGGACTTTGTTGGTTTTTAGAAGGTTTATAGGGAATGGGAAAGGTTTAGAGGTGAGCGGGGTGAAGGAAGAAAGAGAAAAGTGACCAATGTGAGCCCCCTTTGGACACAACAAAATAGACCATGCTTCTTTCTGACCTTAGAAAGTCAGCGCTGCATAGCAAAGCTAACACTAGCTCCTTCTGGGGATGAAAGCCTGCCTCCCTATGAGGTTTCAAGAACCGTAGACCACCGCCTTTCATACAAAAACCAGATCAACATTATTTACTAGTGTTCCATTGGGCATGGAGTCTAATTAAGCCTACACTAAAACTTGTAAAAAGAACATATTTACAATGCTGAGGCCTAAAGGCCTTAATTAACATAAAATTTCAAAAACTTCCCATTGACTGGGCCATCAAAAACTATTTCTCCTTCCATACTTTGTAGCATGGAAGTGTTGTTCCCCTGGACCTGAGAAATGACAAAAGTTCCAGTCCACAGAGCATCGAACTTCCCATGATTTCCTTTCTTTTCCTTTAGTGCATCCCATTTAAGAACCAAGTCTCTAATTTGAAAATTTTCCATCTTTTCCTTTCTGTCAAAGGCTTCCTTGATTCTCTTTTGATGTGCTGCAGACTTTTCAATCAATTGATCTATGATTTGATGCAGTTCAGCCAAGTCACTAATCCTCTTTGCCATGTCATTTTCCTCATTCTGCTCTTCCTGCAAGAACTTAGCCATAGGGAGGGTCAACTAGATTGGGAATACAACCTCAGTGCCATATACCAACTTGAACGGAGAATTCCTTGTGGATTTTTTGGTGGTCACCCTGTCAGCCCACAATGCAAACTTTAGTTTGGAATCCCAGTTCCTTTTGTTGTCTTCCAGCAGCTTTTTTATTATCCTTATCAGGCTCTTATTGGACGATTCTACTAGACCATTACCTTGAGGGTAATATGAGGTGGAATTCACTAGCTTAATGCCCATTGAGTCACACATGTCCACTAACTCTTTTGCCCTGAAGGCTGTTGCATTGTCTGTAACCAATTTGTGTGGACAACCAAACCTGGTGAAAGTGTTTTTTGTCAAGAACTTCATGACAACATGGTGATCTGCTTTCCTAGTAGGGATGGCCTCAATCCATTTAGTGAATTAGTCAGTGGCTACTAAGATCCATCTGTGCTGGCCACTAGAATGTGGATTAATTTCCCCTATGAAATCCAAACCCATTGCTGGAAAGGGCCACTGGCATGTATTGGCTTCAAGGGTAAGGACTTCAACTGTTGTTTTCCTTCAAACCTCTAGCATTTCTCACAGGATCTTACAAATGAAAAGACAACAGAAAACATAGTGGGCCAATAATACCTAGCTTTGAGGATCTTGCGGGTGGTGGTTTTCCAATAGTGATGTCCTCCACAGATGCTGGAATGAAACTGATGCATAACCTCCACAGATTGTTCTTTGTCTAGACATCTTAAAAGGATTCCAGATGGATCCCTCCAATAAAGCAAGTTTTCATGAATACATAACTTCACTGCTTTGAGCTTCATAGTCCTAGCTTAGCTTGAGCTAAGACCTAGAGGGACTTCTAGTTTCAACAGAAAGTGAGCTATTTTATCATACCATTCACAAGAGGCCAGATTTTCAACCAAAGACTGGTTCTGTCCTCGTTCAACTGTTTCTCCCCCTGTCTGTCTGTCATCTGAGTTTGTGCTTATCCAATTCATGTCCAACATCCTGCAATTTTCTTCAAGCATCAGCTTGGCCAGGCCCTGACCCTTAATAAGCTTGGTGGGCTTCAGTTCTATGTTGAATTCAATAAGCTTTGCAATCCATTTAGCCCTTCTTCCATCAACGTCTGGCTACGTCAGGACATCCTTTACTGAAGCAGAGGGCACATACGCAATTCCCTTGGAGTGAAAAATGTAGATTCAAAAAGATTTTAAAGCTTTGATAAGAGCATATGCCTGTTTTTCGATAATAACATACCTTAGTTCAGTATCCCTTAAGGTTTTGCTGAAAAATTCCACTGGATGCTCTGAATCCCCATCATCTTTCTGCGATAAGACCATTGCGAGGGTGTTAACAGAAGCAAAGGAGAAGATATGGAACTCCTTGCTATACTATGGGCTGATCAAAGTGAAGGCTTCCATAATAGCTATTTTGATGGCTTCAAAAGACCTTCTTGTTGCATCGGTCCATTTGATCTCTGATTACCTTTTCAGCATAGAGGTGGTATGTTTTACCAATTCTGCAAAATTAGGAATAAACCTCCTTACAAAATTTATTTTTCCCAAAAAGGATTGGATTTCCTTTTTATATCTTGAGATGGACAAGGTCTGTATCACTTTCACTCTCTCTTGGTCATTCTTGACACCTGCAGTATAAACAATGTGTCCTAGAAGCTTTCCCTCTTCTAAAGAAAATTGTGACTTCTTAGGATTCACTGATATTCCAAACCTTCTGCACTTCAGAAACACTTTCTTTAAATGCTACAAATGATCCTGATGGCTGCTGGAGTATATTGTTATGTCATCTAGGTAGACACGGACAAACTTATCCTTCTCTCCTACAAACACTATATCCATGGCTCTTTGAAAGGTGGCCCCAACATTCATCAGCCCAAAGGGAAACTTGGAGTACATAAAAGTGCCCCAAAGCGTGGTGAAAGCAGTGTTTTCTCGGCCATCTGGATGTACATCAACTTGGTTATGCCATGAAAATCCATCCAGGAAAGACATTACTTTAGCTCTTAAGACTTTTTGTAGCAAATGTTCCATCTTTGGAAGGGGATAGTTGTCCTTTCTGGAACATTTGTTTAGGTTCCTGAAATCAACACACAGCCTAATTTCTCCACTTTTCTTCCTCGCCACTACCAAGTTAGCTACCCACTTTGAATACCTCAGAGGAACTATGATTTTGGTAGCCAACAACTTCTTGATTTCTTCTTCAATTAGAGGGAGGAGCGAAGGATTGATGGGTCTTAACTTTTGTTTGAAAGGAATGGTGTCTTTCTCCAATGGGATCCTATGCTAGATGATATTTTTGTCATAAGTTTTAAGGTCACTTTATTCCCAGGCAAAGACATTAGCAAATTACTTCATTAAGGTACAACACTTAGAACTTTGTGCAGCAGACAAATGGGCGGACAAATTTATATACTTTGGATGATCTGGACTCCCTATGTTATGCCTATAGACTGTAGACTGAGTTTCTTTTTGGGCAATCTTATGAGGCAAATCATTATGGTCAAACAAATTCTCTAGAGGTACTATCCCTTTTGGTATATGATTGCTAGGAAATTGTACAATGTTGTCTTGGCCAATTTTGTTCCTTAGCTAGGGCTGGTGACATTCCTCCAATGTTTCATTCTCTTGATCACTTGCAGAAACCTCTTTACTTCATCATCATCCTCAAAAACTTTCCAGTGCTGAACATTATCAGGCAAGGATGATCCATATTTTACCTGGACTTGATAAGACAATCTAGGGGGCATGGAAAGGATAAACATGCTAGCAGACACAACAAGGGAATCAACAAGTTGATTTTTTACTCTAGGAATATATGAGATACAAAAGCCATCAAAAGATTCTTTGAGTCTCCATACCTCATCTATGTACGCTTTCAACCTTGGGTGCCTTTCTTGGAACATTTTGTTCACTTGTTGAATGATGAGATCAGCATCTCCAAACACCTTTATGTCTCTGATTCCTATGTCTTTGGCAGCGTTTAAGCCCAATATCAGAGCCTCATACTCTACTATATTGTTCGTGACCTAAAAAGTTAGTTTAAAAGATAGATGTGTGCTTTCTTATTTTGGAGACACCAGCACCACTCATGCTCCTGTAGTTTCCTTTGAACATGCTCCATCAAAGAACATATCCCAAGCCTGTGTTCCTTCCTCTTCCATGGCTTGGCATATTGGTTTCTTGAGCTGCACCGAGGCTCTATGGGATTCTTCAATTTGGAGAATACATGCTCCAAAATCAGTGTCCACAGCTAAATGGGATGATTAGTGGGATTATTCTTATCACTGATGATATAGGCCAGCTAGGCTTCCCTGTATAATCTTCTGCTTTCTCCCCCAAAAACTAGGACAGTGGCATAAGATAAGTCATTTTGGAATGTCCCACCCAACCTCTTAATCCATCCTCTGGAAGGTAGCATACCAAACTTAGGGGGGACATCTGCTACCATAATATCCATCATCATGCTTTTCATGGGTAGTTGAGTTAGGGTGATAGCTAAGTCTTTGATTAACCCCAGACGTTTCACCTTCCTCGAATCAAAGGAGAAAAAGTCATGATAAGGTCTGGTAATATCAAGGCCTAATTCTTCCATGATAGCTTTGGGCATCAGATTATGGCTGGCACCTGTGTCGAATAGACAGTTGTGGAGGATTTTGTCATGAATGGTCAAGGAGACATAAAATTATGTGGAATTGTCATCAGCAGGTTCAATTCATTGGGCTAAGAACAACTGTAGGTTTATCATCTTGTAAATTCACATAGTCATTGGATGCTTGTGTGGCTTTCAACTCAAGGGCATCAAGGATGGGCTTCTTAAAGACCTCACTCTTTCCAACTTCTATCAGAGGTACACATATTTTTAACTTTTGGACTTCTGATTCGAAATTGAAAGGGGAAGGGGGCTTTTCAGGGCCTCTTACCTCTTGAGATGGTGCTTTGAGGATGATGGGATCAACTGTCAGTCGCTTCTGCTTGCTGATCTGATGATCTGTGGGAAAAACAACTCTTTGGGTAGGATTCTCTTTGACATTACTCATTCTTGGCCTCAAGTTATATCTTTGTTGGTCTTCAGTTTGTAGAATAGTTTCTCTGTCCCACTCTTGACTGGTCTGGTCCTGGAGTAATGACTCCTTGTAGGCAACTAATGTCAAAAAGGCAGCATTGCCCTTGTCTTCCATGTAGTGAATCTCATCCTCTTCATCAAATTGCTCCTCCTCCATGTCTATGTTTTGGAAAGGAGTCTTAACCCTTTGTTCTTCACTGGCCTCTTTACCCCTCTGAATGATCTGCAACTGTCCATTTTCTCTTCTGAATCGATTTAGATTTCTCGGAGCAAATGTATTAGGAAGCCTTGCTTTCCCAGAACTCTGCTTAACCTTCAGTTTGGATATTTCAGGAGCCAATGACTCTATCATTTTAGTCATTTTGTCTATTTTGGGTTCTAAGGATGAAGAAGAAGAGGAAGACTCATCTCCCTGCCTCCTTCTATTAGCATGTCCTTTGAGTTTCTCTGTAACCATGATATTGGATTCCACCTCCAAGGCTGCATCTTGCAATTCAACTAGAGAAGCACATCTTCTTTCTCTTAACAACAGGCAGAAATCAGAGTCAAAGGCATTAGCATAGGTGAGTTTGGCAGAGGTGGGGGTAGGTTTGACTTCAGCTGGTATCTTGCTATACATATGATTGAATATTTTATTAAAATCAGACAATGACTCCCCATTTTCCCTTTTCAAGTTTCCAAACTCAGTACGGTAGTATAACAGGTCTTTATTATCTCCCCAATGCTTTAAAAATACATCATCTAATGCTTCAATATTTGCTATAGACCTAGGGGTTAGCTCTCTAAACCACTTTCTAGCCTCTCAATCAAGGCTTTGGACAAATACTCTCCTCCACACATCATCTTCACTAATATCTAGGTTATCAACATAGCTATAACAAGACTCAAGGTGTTCTTCAGCTGTTACTCCCTCTGTCCCAGTGAACTTAGGCATGTATTTCTGATATTCTCCTGCAGGCATGGCATTCAATGGAATAGGCAGGACCAGGGGTCCATACTTAGTAGCTATGATTCTCCCCATTTTGGTGGGCGCTTGTGGACCTACCATGACTAGGGTAGATGGAAGGGTACTGGTAGTTTGAAAGGTAGGGAGTTGAGAAATGGATGATAGGGTTGAAGGAAACTGATGGACTATAGGGGAGGTTTTCTTTGGGAATATCTGAAGGGGGACTTATTAACAAGGCGCTTTATAAATCTCTGAGAGTATTTCTTCATTGATAGTGCTAGGCTCTATATTTTCAACATGTGCATGCTCAGTTACAAGCCTTTCTTACAGAGATACATAAGTTTGTTTAGGCTTACCTAATCCTGATGCTCCCTTTTGTGACATCTTTCCTTGCTTGACAATCTTCTTAGGGTCAAGTACTGGGTCAGCGGGTAATTTTTGAGGATTTCTCCAAGTGTGTCTCACAAACTAAGTCAGAATTGTGATGTGGATTTCCCGAGAGGTTCAACCTCCAGTACAGTCGCTAGATAGATGATTACAACCAAAAGTGTGTCCAGACTTTGTCTATCATCAAAGCCAGATCTGTGTCATTCTCCCAGGGAAGCTAAGTTTCAATCTCCTCTCCCCAGAAATGGTGTCAATTATGTTAGGATTTCAAGAAACTTTCCTAGGTTGTAGCTCAGAGATGCCTGGTAACATATAAATTCAACTATTGTTGCAAGGTTTAATGGAAGGAATGATGGTTTGGTTCAAGCCAGATAACCACTTCTACTTTGTTTCACTCTAGACATGCATGAACACCCTCAGACTACAAGGCTTTAGACCACCAATGCTCATAGTTTAGATATTAGGTGAATATGGAGAATACTAACCACACCCCAAGATACACAAGACCATGTGATGGTCGGCTGCAACTAGTACAGAAACCCACAAATCTAATCTATTAATGGAAAGACAAGATGACATCTCTCCTACATTAGATAGAAAGAAACCTTAGTAACCTATTCAGTGATGCATTCAAAATTCTAACACAGAGATGAGATGACAATTATCTAGTGTTAAACATTAAGAGATCAAGAACACCGCACATCAGGCACAAGCTTAGAATAGAAGAAAATGGACAGTGATAAATTAACAGCAAAAGAAGTTTGTATTGCTGAAAATGAAGATGAGACGCTGCAAGTGACAAAATGTCTACAGTCTCTGGAAGTTGAACCTTACATCAAATGCCAACCTTGATTACATCTTGCTCCTGGATATTTATAAGTTTTCGTTACAATGGCACTTGGCCGTTTAGGTATGGAGGGGTCATAATTGACCACCAACCGCATTTAACCGCCTGATGGAGTCTCTGAATGAGGTTTCCTGTTTCAGTGGGTGAATTCTATCTGCTCAGGTGTTGTGCTGTCCTTTAGGCGGTTGGAGTACTCGTACCGGTGGAGTCCATGACTGATAAATTCAGTTACAGATTTGTGTTGTGTCCTTTTCTCCTTTGGCCATGCTTTATGTTAAATATGGTTGTCGGGGATATCACTGTAACTGATGTTGGTAGAGCTTTTCATCTCCTTCTTTGGGCAACAAATGGTCATGGGATGTAGAATGCATGGGTAGGTGGACGATTTGGGTGAGTGAGAAGAATGATCGTCAAATCGGGGAAATGAATGGCGGAGATGGCTTGGCGAAGGTTATCGGCCGAGGTGGGAGCGAGGTGTGTTAGGGCCATCGGATCTTCAGTGGACAGATCAGATGGTCATCGGGCGATGGTGTTGCACATGCGTTTAACAGGCGAGGGTGGTTTGGTCAAGCGGTAACAATTTCCATCACATCGCTTTCGGGTGTTAAGTGGTAAATGCCCAGGGCCAAGCGATTCCACTTAATGATTAACATGTAGCAGTGGATGAGAGAGAAAAACCGCTCTCATCACATGCTATCACTCGATCAAGTTGCCTATGAAATGTATGTGAAGACCATCAAATCTGGCGGAAATGATCTGATGATGGAAATTGGTCGAGTGGGTCACCTTTATCGTGTGCGATGTGAGCCGTTAGATTTCGGGGAATGATCAACGACAAGAAAGCAATAAGGGGTTTATGAGCGCATGAGGGCGTATGGGTAAGGTTTTATGGTTGTTTTGGCTTTGCGCTTAGAGTTGGGGCCAAAAGGGACTTTGTCGGTTTTTAGAAGGTTTATTTAGGGAATGGGAAAGGTTTAGAGGTGAGTGGGGTGAAGGAAGAAAGGGAAAAGAGACCAATGTGAGCCCCCTTTGGACACAACCAAATAGACCATGCTTCTTTCTGACCTTAGAAAGTCAACGCTACATAACAGAGCTAACAGATAGATAAATAGATATGGAGAGAAAGTATATGTTTGGGGGTTGAGATAGAAAGACAATGAGCAAGAGAAAGAGAGAGAGAAAGAGAAGAGATAAAGAGGGAGAGGAAGACAACGAGATAGATAGAAAGATAGATAGATAGATATGGAGAAAGAGAGTGTATGTTTGCAGACGGATATAAAGAAATAAAGAAGGAGAGATAGAGAGAGATAGAGATATAGATGGAGGGGTCATTGATTTCAACGTAGATGTTGATTTCTAATCCTATTTAATACCTTACATTAGATGCATTGATTTCACTGTAGATGTTGATTTCTACTCCTATTTTATTGCTTCCACTGGATGCATAAATTTCAGTGTAGATAATGATTTCTAACCCTATTTGATTGTTTGCAATAGACACATTGATTTTAGTGTAGATGTTGATTTCTAATCCTATTTGACTGTTTGCACTAGATGCATTGGTTTTAGTGTAGATGTTGATTTTTGATTTGATGTAACTAGATGTATTAACTACATTAATTTGAAAGTAATTAGATTGATAGTGTGCAATGATTTCAATGTAAGCACATTTCTGACCCCTCCATCTATATCTTTATCTATTATTGTCTCTCATTCTTTATCTCTCTATCTCACCCCTCAAACATATACACTCTCTCTCCATATCTATATATCTATCTCTCTCCTCCCTTTTCCCCTCCCTTTCTCTCTCTTCCCCTTCTCTCTCTCTAACACTTCTCTCACCATATCTATATCTCTTCCTCCCTCTGTGTCTTTGCCTCTTTCTTCTTCCCTCTCTCTCAACTCCATATATATCTTTTTTATCTCCCCTTGTCTCTACTTCTCACCCCCAAAACATACACTCTCTCTCTCAGTGTATGCACATAAATTTATTTGTGATGTGCATTGACTTCTATGTTATAGTAATTCAACCATAAATACAATACTTGAATTTTCATCCTAAATATAATGCTCACTTACCTGAAATGTTTGCTTTCTGAAACTGTAAACTATTTATAATTTGCTACATTCTCATTATTCCCATTTTCCATCATTCAACATTGTTAATCACTTTTCATTCAAATGCGGTAATAGAAAATAACTACCATTGCAAATTATTTGGGTTTAACACTCCATAAGTCACAATGAGTGAATTTGGAGAAAATTACTTTAATATTGGAGATAAACAAAGACAAGGTATGATGTTTACAACAATAGTTTGAGTTAAATATTTGAAAGGTGTATGATTTCAACTACCCTTTTCATATGATCGATATGAGAAAATGACAAAACTAATAGGCGTGACAATAAAAACAATAGAAAAAAATAGTTTCATATTGATCGCAATGAATATTGCTTGTAATTGACTATATTCTTATTATTCACATTTTCTATCATTGAACATTGTTACATTGTCACTTTGCACTACAAAATTTTATTTCATCATTATTCATCATTCAAGTTACTAATAGTATCTCTCATCTCAAATTAACTAAGAAAATTTAAAAATTAAATTGACCAAATTAATCTTAGACATATTTAGCATATTTAAAATGATCAAATTAATTAGATGTTCAACAAATTTTGTATGATTTCACACGACTAAAACAAGCCTACTTAACCCGAGATCTATCAAGCATCAAGAGTGACCAAATATCTCGAGGAAAGGTTTTCACTCAAAAATGAGGTTTGCACCTTGAGAGATCTACTTAACCCAAGATCTATCAAGCGTCAAGAGGGATCAAATCTCTCGAGGAAAGGTTTGCACATCGAGACATTTGATGCTTCTCGACGCTTGATGGGTTAAGATGG
>APFE031588807.1:141670-188368 GCA_000404065.3 Pinus taeda
ATTGAAAAAATAAGTTTTATGCTTCAATCATTGAAATGGTCTCACTATTTTCCAATTTGATTTCTTTTTAGTATTACACATTATATTTTACATTCTAAAAAAATATTCACATGAAAAAATTCTTTACCCATATTCATGTTAAATCTATGTTTAAAATAAATCTATACTAACTTATATAATTAAAACACATTCTAAATACTGAAAAATCTTAATCTCAATAAAAAAAATTACATCATAACATTAAAGAGTTTTAAAAATTATATCACGAAAGAAAAATGCTAAAACTTAAAATGATTATGCTACACTAACTTTTATTTTATATAGTGTAAATCACGTTGAAAATATGAAGGAAGATATTATCCTCAAGAGATTGAATGAAAAAACAAATCACTCAAACAGTTAAGTGTAACGTACGGTCAAAATTGGACAGTTATCAACGATTAAAATATAACTAGAACAGTACCCCCGATCGGGGTGAGTTGGACGGCGGGCGAAGGATTGAAGTTCAGGCGGGAGAGAATGATATCCAAAGCAGGGGAAGATCAGGTAATGATGGCCGGAGCAGCCGGGCCATTAAGATGATTCACATCTCAAGGTGGAGCGTCAGGAGAATAGGGCGGACGAGAGGTGATATCGACTGCATGGCAGACGGAAAGGGTAAGTCTGTAGGCTTAAGCAAGGATCGACAGGACAGGGACGGTAAATGCAGGAACAGGTGGCAGAAGGAATACGTTATCATTGCAAGCGGATGGCAGAGGACGCAGACGCGCAAAGGCGGGTGGCATGATAAATATTAGCAGAGCAGGGAGGATCGAAAAACCAACGAGAAGAGGAGAGTAGCAAGACGAACAGGTTCTGAAGACCGAGAGCAGCAGTGTAAGGAGACCAGAGCCGATACACAGGTGAGGATGGAAATCAGAAGGCGTGGGAGAAGCAGGGAGTCCGCCGCCAACGAAGGAGCTAATAAGTGGAGTGCTAAGGATAAAGGAAAGGCGCCGGAGCAAGGCGATGGAGAGACAATCATGGTCCCGGATGACAGCGAAGAGGAGGTGGAACTGTTCGATTCAGACGAGGATAACTACCATCAGACACAGGTTAAATGGGGAAGGAGGGTAGCCGTCAAAACAGAAGGCAGTCAGGAGTTGTGGGAGAGTAAAGGATGGAGACGATGTGAGCTCGGAGGAGTTAAAGAAGAAGGTAGCGAGTATGGCTTGAGCAGGCAGACTGCGGTGGGAGAGGGCAGCAGGAGAAGGGGTAGGGGAGGTTGGAGAGGCCAGCGAGGCAGGGGCAGGGGAAAACAGGGAGTCAAAGGGAGGAGGAGGCTCCATCTTATGGAAGGAAAACCAGGGCATCAGTGGGAAGGAAAGTGCAGTTTGCTGAAAAGGCCTACTACCAAAATACCAATAAAGGAGTCAGGAGAATTATCCGGCATTTGGAGGAGGCTAGCCAGGACCAATCTGACCCTGAAATGGAGGATTGGGTTTATCTCCTCCCGGATCCAGACAACACGAGAGGCCACATGACCCTTTATAAACAAGCACTGCATGTTTATTGGGTCATGAAGAGGCTACTTGCCAAAGCTATGGAACAAGTAGCAATGGAAATGGCAGAGCTTTCTCAAGGGATTCCTAACCTCAAGAAGGAACTGAAGAATATACAGATTACCCTGCTCATGCAAGATAGAAGGATGGATGAAATTCAACAGCAACTTAAGCATTGCCATCCTGATATCATGAGGGATATGGACCAGCAGCCAGGCAAGGAGGCATAGTCTTGTTGTTTTCATCCTTTTTTGTTTTGTATGAAGACTGTAGAGAATAGTTTTATCATCAAATTTTGGTATGATGGATATAGAAGGAAGATGGGGAAAACACGTAGTCTCTATGATTTTATTGTGCATATAGCCTAGACGAATAGACTTAAGGTTTTTTATTTTTGGATGGTGTTAAAAGACTTAAGATGGCAAAAAATACCCAGTTTCCCCTTGGGCGGGTTGAGGTCATCACGTTTATGTAATGTTTTTGACTTGATGAAATAGAAGTAATAGTCCCTCCGCAGTTTACAAAAAAAAAAATATAACTAGAACGGTAAATAGAATTATTATCATAAGAAAAATAACATTTATAAATATTTAAAAACTTAAATATAATTTTCTTCTCAGTGATCATAGGTTCTAAATTGGACAGTTAATAAATAATGAAAGTTGACAAAGCATAGATCAATAATTAAAGGTTAACGTGTTAAATTAAATTAATTTCACAAGGAAAAAACAAATATTTATAGATATAGAAACATCTTGACTAAATTGATAAAGACATGAAGGCACGCCAATGTGTTGCATGATGGCATAAATTTCAAACAATATTAATTGAGAAGACAATGGGGCATTGCAAATGGAGTGATTGACAGAAATTTGAGCCTTTATAGGCTATAATCGATCTGAATGCGTACATACAGTCTTTTATTAAGAAATAATTGCAGGACTTGCAGGTCTATACTAGGTATTAGGGTTTTAATTAGCCGGAGGAATTGAATGGAAAGTTATGGAAATTTTGGGTTTATTTAGAGAAAATCTGGCAAAAACACGATTCAAACATTGCCTCTACAAAAAATTTTGAATTTTTTTTACCGAATTCTAACCACTTTTAGCCGTCCCGACAATTCCTCAGCCTTGTTAGATGAATCCGGATAACCCGTCGTCATATAGTTGTTACATCTAACACCTAGAAGTATTATATTCGCTGAATTTTCTCATACCAGAGATTCTCGGTGACTGGTAGTGAGTGGTGGGGGAGCATTATGTTTATGTGGTGCCTAAAAAATTTTGCAAGACAACTTTCAAATTGCATCACTCTCCATGGACGGTGCCTCGTAGAATTGTTCAATGATAGAGACTCAAGCGGCATAACCCTGTTTTGTTTCTAATTGTAGGTGGGGACTTTTGGAGAAGCTGGCCTGGATTTAATATATAAAGGGAAAAGTAGCGAGGGTTTTCTTGATAATTAAGAGCAACTAACTAGAAGTTTGTGTACATTTGTGTGTTTGATTTTTTGCTTTGTTAGTGCTAATTAATTTGGTAACATAATGGCTCGTCTTGGGATTGTATTGGGTAGCTTTGAAGATCAGGGAAAATTTTAAGAACCACCTTAAATTTATATGTATAATAAATGGGATAATCTTCATGATACATAGGAAAAATGGAAGGCGATTTTATCAATAATATAATATGTATATATAATTTTTTGGCGAATCTCTCACCATATTATATTATCTTGTACAATGATGGGGAATCTTTCACTGAATTATAAAATCTTGTAAGATGTTGGCAAATCTTTTACTGAATAATAAAACATTGTAAAGTCTTAGCGAATGTTCTGTTAAAGTATGAAACTATATATAATAATAAGAAAACATATTCATTAAACTGTAATATACTAACATACATGTTTGGAAAAAAAAACATATTTTTCTCTTCCTACAAACAATGTTTCAAGTTTTGGTGGCCATGTTTGTCAAGGTTCTTACAAAGCACTCTTTCATATCTTCCTATTAATTTTGATAATATTCCACAGCAAATTTCTTGTAGGTGTTGATATTGACAATGAGTTCTATCAAAGTAGGAGAGATTAATCTTTTCTCTACAACTTTTGTCAAACTACCATTTTTTTTCGAGTTATCAAATTTCTTTTTGATTCCATAGACTCCAACTGCGAGATAAAAACACATCAAGTTTGTTTACCCCAACACACTAACAATTAGCAAGCCCCAACTATATTATATAAGAAAGTATTAGGTGGGGGATCTAATTGAAAGAAGTGACCATTGTGAGAATCCTTCCAATCAATATATAATATATAAATGTATATTTATTGTAGTGTCATGATCCGGATTATCCACAGTTTCTAGTTCATTCTGCCGACATTTCAAACCCCAAAGGGGGTCCATCATCAGGACAAATCAGATAGAATATGAATGAAAGATTATTGAGAGAAGTGAACCTTGCGCCTGGATATAAATAAACCAAGAACCCTAATTTTATAAAGGCCGACACATGATTTCTTATTTTTTAAAATTTATTTATAAAGTTTTATAAAAAATTTATTAATAATTTAATTATTGATTATTAGTTCACGTTTTAATTATTTTATCATGAACAAATAAGTTTTAATTTTTTTGTACTTCATTTATTAATTATTTTAGTTTTAATTGATTAATTCTTTTTTATTTAGAATTAATTAATTAGCGGCTAAAAGAAAATTAAGTCATTATAAGAAGGTCATCAACCCCACCCTAGAAAATCAAAAGTATCTCTCTATTTTAACTAGCTCAAAGAAGAAAATTAATATAGCAAAGATTAGAACGTATTTTCATGAGCTCCATAGTGAAACAGGTCGTTGGGCAGTTCCTAAAACGCCATGGATGGAAAGGATCTGCCATATATGTGAGAATAGGAACATCTAGGATGAAAACCACTTCCTCTTAGAGTGCCCTACGTACAACCACATTAGATCTCAGTTTCACAATCTTTATTACAATACTGACCTTCCTAGCCTTTTACGATGTCAAAATTATAGTGAGCTTGGGAGGCTTCTCTCTAAGCTTTTTGAGCATAGGAATAAAATCTTAAATCAAAATAAATAATTTGTTTCTTTAGGTCCGATAGACCAATGTTTGGTCTCGGTGGACGTTAACCACCACCATCATCATCATCCTTCATTAATTAATTACAAATTTGTTTCAATTAGTATTTAGTCTCTATTAAATTTATTTAAAATTGATAAAGAATTAATTATAATTCAATGCTCTAAATTTTTTAATTTAAAATTTTTTAAATAATATTTATTTAGCAGTGTCTATAATGCGCTTTTTGACAGGCCTTTCCGGGGGTTTTTTCGTCAAAATCTGCAGCAATTATTGGAATCACAAGTTGATAGCAGTTTTTTCACAACAAAGCGTCCCAAGGTTTTTTCAGTGCTGATTCAAATATGCGTTAAAAACCATTTTACTGCAACAAATCAGATTACCTCAATTTCTCCGCCGGTCCGTCACCGGAATCTCCAAAAGTCGCCTTATAACAACTCTTTAATTTATAATTCTCTCTCTTCTAATATAATTATTATTAATTAAATTAATTTATTCTATTAATTAATTTTGATTTAAATAATCCTAATTGAATTTAATTAAAATCAATTAATTCATACTTCATTCTAATGCTTTAATTTTATTTAATTCTAAATTTTTTTAATTTGATTAATATTTATTTGAGAGATTTTAGATCTTATTCTTATTAATTAAAATTAATTTCATAATCAAAGTTATTTTCCTGGTTATTATTAATTATTTGAGTAGTTAATGTTTAATTTTTTAATTCCTATTTGAATTAAATCATTTAATTTAATTAATATAATTACTTAAATTAAATTAAATTAAATTATTAATTTGTTTTAATTAATTAATTAAAATTTCGAAATGAAAGACCCCTTTTTGATCTTATACTTCCAAGGGTCCGGAGGGGTTTATTTGTCTGATCAGGGGAAGCCAATTTCTACTGATTTCACTCCCATTGTCCCTGTTGAGGTTCTGAGGAAATTTCATAATTTCAATGGCCTCTCTGATTTTTCTTTTATGATAGTTGTCATCTCTTGCAATTACCTTGGCATCTTCCAAACACACATGATGTTTGGTCTTGGACGAGTGCTCTACAAGGGCTGATGTACGGGATCTTTCATTCTTTATGTCAACCACGTGCTTTTTTAGTCTTATTTTCAGAGATCGACCTGTTTCCCCAATATAACTCTTGCCACATGAGCAATCGATATTGTACACTCTCTTGAGTTGTTGACGATCAATGCTATCCTTAACCGACCTCATCATTTGCCTTATCGTTCCACATGTTGTAAATTGAGTGTCTATGTTATTCTTCCTTAAAATTTTTGCAATCTTATCTGTAATCCCTTGGATGAATGGAAGGTAAACTTTCCCATGATTTTCTTTCTTGTCTTCAAGGGGACGCTTAGAGAGGGCCCTATCTTGAGCCCTTCTTATAGCTCTCTTGATACTCCACTCCTTGTATCCAATGTTTTTGAAGACAGAGGTTAAGTGTTCAATCTCATCCTTTAGGTGATCAGGGTCAGAAATCCTGAAAGCCCTAACAGCTAGGGTGTTTAAGACGCCAGATTTTTGGGAGGGATGATGTTAAGAGCCAGCATGAAAATAGCTATCAATATGAGTTTTCTTCCTATAGACCTGGTGTCCCAAAGTACCATCCTCTTTTCTACTGATCAGAATGTCTAGAAAGGGGATCTTACCATTCTCTTCAAGCTCCATAGTAAATTTCGGAAGATATAGAGTTAAGATGATTGAAGAACTTCTCAAGCTCTACCTTACCATGAGTCCAATTCAAGTTGGTGTCATCGACAAATCTTTTCCACCATGCTGGCTTAAAGTGGAATGAGTCAAGGGATTTTCTTTCAAAGTACTCCATGTATAGGTTGGTGACAATAGGTGAGAGCAGGAAACCCATGGCGACTCCAGAAATTTATTCATAATAGTGATCTTGAAAACTGAAAAAAGTGGATTGTAAACAGATTTCTGCAAGCTTCGCTGTTTCAGGATCGGTGGCCATCTTTATAACATGAACATCTTCATCAAGGGGAATCTTTGTAAACAAAGATACGACACCAAAGCTTACTAGAATATCATCTTTATCCACCCTTTTATTCCTAATAAGCTTTACAAAATCACTTGAGTCTTTTATAAAAGAGTCCGTGTTACCAACCAGAGGTTTTAGGATCTTAGCTACATACTTAGCTAATTCATAGGTAGGGGAACCAATGGTGTTAACAATTGGTCTAAGAGGGACCCCTTCCTTATGGATTTTTTGTAATCCATAATTGGAAATCTTCAATTAAATAATAAATTTAATTATGTTTCTCTCAATCTAAATTGCTTATTAGCATAATTCACTACCCTCATAGGTATCGCATTTTTTAACAACGTTGTAACATGTAGATTAATTTCCTTTTTGGTGAACAATCTCCACCTTTTAGGAAAATATGGTGCAGTGGTTCCAATACCTACAGATCATTAGGACAAACTAAGAATAGCACAAAAGATAAAAGGTTGTACAAACCAGTTTATTTTTCAAACAACTAATCCAACATCAGTACCTAAATTTTTTCATGAAGATATCATATTGAGAATATTTGAAAAATGGTGAGAAATATTTTGCGAGGGTGATGCGGAAAGAGTGATAAGGTTTCATTGTTTTGATTTTTTTTGTTAAATCAGAAAAAGTTAAAAACCAATATTAATAGAGAAGTTGGTACTTTTTACTAAATATTGTGAAGTGAATAAATGTAGCTTTAACCATTCACCTTAAGATGTTTTTACAATATAGTTTCCTAAGTCTATTTAATATCTTTATTATCATAAAAACCAACCTATATCCATCTTAACTCCACATCTACCACTCTTAGGGGGATGAAATCTATTTATGCCTCTGAGCACTTGGTAGACTCGAATTAAGATGGATCTAAGATGGTAGAATTTCCCCTTTAAATAGTCTATGCTCACATGAATACCATGGTATTGCCATGGGTCAATACCATGGGTTATCATAAACCTGGAGCTTAAAAATTACTATTAGTAATTTATAAAAATTAATAAAATTAATAATTGATTTTTATTTTAGTTTTTATTTTAACCAAGTTAAAATATTTAACATACATTAAATTACAACATCCATTTTTACCTTGATCCACCAAGCCCCGAGAGGTATCAAATATTTTTTCACTCTATGCTAGTTTGCATATCACGATATTTGATCCTTTTGCATATCACGATATTTGATCCCTTTCGGGGTTTAGTAGATCCAGAGTAAAGATGGATCTATGCTGGGTTAATTCCCCATTTAGATAGGCTACATTCCACGTGAATGCCATGGGTCAATACCATGTGCTTTTTTTTTTTTATTAATATTAATATTAGGGTTGATAATGTTTTTTTACATAGTATTAATAATAATCTAGTCCATGGTATTTGGCCCATAGGTTTCACCTAAATATAAGACTTTTTTTGAGTGTTGTAAATATAAGGTGACTTATGTAGTAATATAAAAAAATGTTTTTATTGTTTACCATACCTCTTGTTTATTTATATTTTTTTAATTTTACCATACCTCTTTTACAAATATGTTATTTGGCCTATAGGATTCACTTAAATAAAACCTCTTTTTTGAGCTTTCAATAAATAGAAAGAGGGTTATGGAATAATATAAAAGATGTTTTATTTTTATTTACCATACATACATCTAGTTTATTATAATTTTATTTATTTACCATATCTAATTTATTTATATTTTTATTTATTTACCATATCTTTTGAGTAAGTATAGAAAAATGTTTTATTTATTTATCATACCTCCACTTTATTTATATTTTTATTTGTTTATACCCTTGCATGTAATGTATATAAGGTGACTTATGGAGTAAATATAATTTTTATTTATTTATTTATTTACCATACATCTCATTTCCATACCTCTTTTATAAATATGGTATTTGGCCCATATAAATATGGTATTCGGTCTATAGGATTCACTTTTTAACCCTCTTCCTTAAAATAAAGTAGGCTATTTGTAAAAATGTGCTATAATACAAAATATTGATGCACTAAAAATTTAAAACCCCATTAATTTCGCCGCCCTTAAAATTTTCCATGTTGAAAATAAGAAACGTTGAAATTATATATTTCAGAAGTTATCTTGACTTTTCTGTTTGTCTTTCGCTAGATAAGGATCCAGCATAGCTTATGGTTCATTTCAATGTTCTATGTTCCGTTTAAATTCTGGAAATTTGAACGATTTCTGATCTCGTTGTTTTTTGTGTTGTATTGGGGCTGATGGATTCAGATAAGATGACATCGGATGCATCTTTGAACCCAACGAGGTTGGTTGGGGTGGCGCTAGCTGATGCTATGGTGGTGTTTGCTGTGGTCGATGCCAACACTTCCGGCGGTCACTCTAGGCCTCGCAGTCGGCGCGAACATCACGCTCCTCTGTAGCTTTTTCTACTTGATTGCACAGCTCCTCGGCTTTACAGTCGCTTGCTTGCTCTTGAAGTTCACAACGGGGGTTTGGTAAGTCACTGGCAAGATTTAGGTTATGAGTCGATGGTATTTATTAGTACTTTTAAAAGATGTTTGTATTCAAGTTTTTGTGATACATAATGAATTAAGCCAAGTATTTAGGTATACATTATAAGAGAAATATATATATTAATAAATTGTTTTTAATATATTAAAATTAATATCATAATTTAATTTAAATTTGGTTTGCTATAGTTTGGCTTTTCATTTGGTCTTGGTGATAACCACACTTGTTGGTTCTAAAAGCGTGGCCAAAAATTTCTCTTATGTGATTTCTACCAAAAGACTTACTTAAAATAGGGTAGTATTTAAGAAACTCTTGTTATATGGTGTGTCTATATTTTGGAATAAATGTGATAGTGTTTAGGAAATTCATGTGTCTATATTTTGGAATATGATTTCTAAAATTTGTTTTAAGAGTTGATGTATGATTTTCTTAGTATATATATGTTTTTTTCAAAATAAAAATAAAGATATTTATGAATAAAAATAAAATAAAACTTATTTTAGGAATAAAAATAAGAACAAAATAATTTATAAATAAAAATGCAATGTTTATTATGATTAAAAAAAGATATATATATATGAATGATTAATTTTAATTAAAATATTATACAATATCAATAAAATAAATTTATAATTTATATTATAATAGATAAAAAATAAGTAATATATTTTTTATATTAATTTTAAAATAGATAAAAAAAAATTTAAAAAATAATTATGTTACTCTCATCCTTATGGTTCATATTATAGTGGAATCTAAAAAATAAAAATAATACATTTTTATATTAATTTTAAAAAATAGATAAAATAATTAAAATTAAAAAAAAAATTATGTTTAAAAATATAGTTTTATAAGTTTTAAATATGTTTCAATACCTAAATTATTTAAATATCCATATTAATTATTTAATTTCAATTTCAAAATATATATATATTTAATATAAAAAAAGAAATTTGAGTAATATTCACATATATTAAAATATATTAGCATGTATTTAATAAAAATATATTAATAAAGAATATTTTAATTAAATTTTATAAATAAAATATTTCAGTTTCATATATATATTTGAAGAGAAATTAAAAAGAATTGGTTAAAACATTTAAAGTAGTCTTACTATTCTACATTTTTATCATTTATCATGTGTGAGAGATTTCAAAAAAAGATTTGTACCTTAAGAGATTTGATTTGTGATTAAGATGGATCTCTACAGGGTTAATTATCAATAATTATTAGGTAAATGATGGAGATTTAATATTCATAGCAATATACACAAATCAAAGGTTGAAATTTATCTCCAAAGTAATTATGTAGTTTTTTCATTTTAATTAAATTGATTAATTGAAAAAAATGTGATATGAACAATGAAGTGAGTTATGGCTTTTTGTACATGTGTTATTAGCCCATAATAAAGTAAAGTGAGTTAAATCTCCATAGTTAAAGTATATCTGTGTGTTTAACTTATATATTATTTTTTTATAATTTAATTAGGTTTTTTGTGATTTTTAAAATTTTAGCAGCTTAAAATAATTAGATTATTTTGGAATGATGCATATTAACAGAGAATACTATTTGTTAGATTTTTTGGAAGGTTTTGCCGTGTATTTTACCTATAATTTGGTAGAGATTCATTGATATCACAAATTTAAGAGGTGAACTCTTCACAATTCAAAAGCCCAAAAAATTTTAAACACTAATCCATCTATGCAATTAAAAACAATTTAAGTAACACAAATCCAAATTTAAATACAAATTTAAATACAAATGACTTACTGTTTAGTATTTCTTAGACCATGCAAACCATTCTGGCAAACCCTTATAATATTGTTCGTGTTTATTGGACAATGCAGACAACGTCACCCTTCACCGTGGCCGTGGGTCAGGCATGAACACCGGCGAGGCAGTGGTGATGGAGATCATTCTCACCTTTGGTCTGCTGTATACGGTGTACGCGACCGCAATCGACCCTAAGAAGGGCAGCCAGGGCACTATCGCGCCCCTCCCCATCGGCTTCATGGTGGGCGCCAACATTTTTGCAGGCGGTCCCTTCTCCGGGGCTGCCATGAACCCCGCCCGTGCCTTCGGCCCTGCCTTGGTGAGCAACGACTGGACGGACCATTGGGTGTACTGGTTCGGTCCCCTAATTGGAGGGCCGCTGGCCGGTATCGTCTATGGATGCATCTCCCTTACCGAAGAAACACACGCTCCCATCCCGATTTCTGAAAACTGAGATACCATCAGAGCAAACGCCATGATTTTCTTGTAACAAAATAAAGAGGCTGAGTTCATTAGAAACATTGATGGAGGCCAAGTCAAGGAAATGACAGCTTGTGGCATATGTATTCCCTGTGATTGTATGTTTTGTTTCGGTCATCCAGGCGTGTTTAATTCCCCCCATCGTGCAGCAACAACAAAACACTGACTCAGAAAGTCCCTGTAACTCTATATGTTTCATGTGATCCCTGAGATGTAAATTAATCACTTTGTGTAAGGTTTGATCTCTATTATAGGTTATGGTGATAGAGTTTTATTGGTGGGTAAATCTTTTTCCCATCCCTAATAAAACTATAAAACTACTCTTGAGATTAATTAATTGGAAAATAAAAAACATAACAAAACAAGACGGGCTGCGGGGCAGCTAGTCCCTGCCCCAGCCCGTAGCTAGTTGCATGTATTACACGTGTCCTGCCTGGTTCCTGGTAAAGAGAGCAAAGCACGTAGCCTGTGCCTGCTAGCCAAACCACTTACTTAGCGGATATCACTTGGTTCGTCGCTTTCAGAGACTGCCCGCTGCTTAAACTGCACCTCGACCAGCACCTATTTGATTAGTTTCAGTTCCATAGCCTGTTTAAGATAAAGACCCGTTGTTTACCAAGCAGCACCAAGAGCAAAGGTATACAAGGCTGTTTACTAAGTAGCAGATCCTGTAGTTCGATAGTCAGTAGGTAGATACACTTATGAAACCGGGACTGGAGAATCTGTAGGCTAAGGAGCTGGATTTGGAACTTATTCTGATACGAAATCAACTGATTATTCAGCTGAATCAATTGGATCCTAGTCCGTTGACCTTGAACCAGAAGCAATTTAAGCACCATTGGAGCATCTGCAGATCGAGAGCCATACCCTGGTGTTTAAGATCCTCCAGATGCACCTAGATCAAAGGTAGGAGAGGCAGAGTCAGTTATTTCGCCGGTTATGCTCGGATATGGCTTTTGCTGGGATCCAGTATAGTGGGAGCAGCGGTTTCCGTGTGAGCTGTGGTGTCTGTTGTAGCCGTGGGTAATGCTTTTTGCAGCGTATGATTGAGCAGTCTTGGCTTCACTTGTCTCCATGGTAGTTTAGTGGTCACATACAACTTTTAGATGATGTTTATATCACATTGAAGTCATTCTATGATGTTTGTAGATTGCATGGAATTCTTAAATGATACACTAAATCCGCCAGAGACTTATCCCATTCCCGTCCGTGGAAATATTCTAATGTAATATAAAACAACGTAAGTTATAAACAATACCGAAAACTTAGATAAGCTCGTAATATGTATTTTAAAAAGCAATCAAAACATAGATAGAATAAAGTTTTTGATTAATTTATGTAACACGCTAGTCCAGCACAACCAGCCCCGCTTTTGTTGAGCCTACTTGCATGGACTACAGGTGGCTCTCTGAATGCTTCCAGTGGAGGCATCTGGAGAACAACCATCTCTCAGTTCTGTTTCTTGCTCTGAACCCGCTTAATATCCCAGAGACAATACAATTTGTGGCACCGTGGGCATATTGGGAGCTGTGAGACTGTTCGCTATGCGCAGGTCGTATAGATTTCTTGAATCGTTATGAGCAACGAAAACAAACCACTGACGCAGATGCATGTGTATATGGCTTATGACAGAGGCTGAGGTCAGTGAATCTCGGAGGTTTAGAGCAGTTTAATTTTTAGGGTTTTTGGATTGGTGTTTGAGGTTGTGAGTTCGGATCCCATGAGTCAGAGCAAAGAGAAAAGAAACAGACTGCTCGACCTGATTCGGAGGAAGTGGCGTCGGCCTCGTCAGGCGGTTCCCAGGACGAAATCGCTCACGACCTCCTACACGATGATGCCGCTCATTAAGCACCGCCGCTGCCATTCTTGGCCTGACAGCGACTGGGACGACATGGTTATCGGTACTGCTGTGGCTCCCCATGGCTATTTGGTGGTCTACGTCGGCTCGGATCGCTCCCGGTTTGTGATCAAGACGGATGGCTTCCATGCCCGGACTGGGAGCTGACATGATTTCTTCGTCTGCAGCGAAAACAGAGAAGAAGAGCAATGTAAGTAGCCGCGACTGATATTTTGCAGGGCTCCATTTCACGCTGAAACAATTGTAATGCAGGCTATGGCGATACTGCAACCTGTCTGCCATCAGGTAAAACCCCCTGCACATCAACGTCCTGACTGATGAAGATAAGGAATCGGTTCAAAGCATTGCAAAACCATACATTCAGAAGTCCAACGAAGGTATTATTGTTCATAAAATCATATTTAGTAGTGGAATGCCCCTAAACGGATACTAACAGAGAATATAATCGCAGGGGTGTTATTTGTTTGGATGAGAAATCGTGTTAATACATATTTGCGTTTCTGTCTTCCAGAAAAACATCGACGGAAAAGGAATTCCAAGAAGCGTAAGGCTGATGAATGTGAAGCATTGTCTACTAAAAAGCCAAATACAAGGTCTGAGAATTTAGATATTAATTTGCGAGAAGGATCTTCAGTAGAAGACAGAGAGTTGGAACTGAAGCTGATTTCTATGCTGAGCACAGGAAGCCAAGGTATGCATACAATCGTTTTACTGCAACCTGTCTGCCATCAGGTAAAACCCCCTGCACATCAACGCAATTTAAAATTATTCTCATTTTCCATATGATCATTTGCATTAAAATTGGAAGTAGCTTCCCTCAGAATTTCGTAGTTGAAAATGAATTCCGAATTTGATAGGTATAGGGGGAATATAAATTCTCCTTTGTCACCTGAATGTGTAGCTGCAGTTTCAGGACCTCTGATTGTAGAATACTGTTCCGGAATAAATCCAAGTGTACCGCCGACTATTACGCCCAGATGTTCAGCGAATTTGGTTTATTTCAGCTCAGAGCTTCAGAAGATTGATAGCAGCGCTCCGTCTGTGGGAGCGCAGAGCATGTAGGCAGTGAGTTATGAAGACAGAGACCTGAGTTATGAAGACAGAAGACAGAGACCTGGGATTGAGATTCTCATTCAGACACCGAATCAACATGCAAATCAACATGCAGACAGACACCGAAGCAAGCATGGAACATGTGTTGGCAACTTGAGCTGATCTACTTATAAAATAGTGTCTGAAGCAAGCATGGAACATGTGTTGGCAACTTGAGCTGAGCTACTTATAAACTAGTTTCTAGTTCACTGATATATCACGTTAACACTTAATGTTAGTGAATTAATGCTAATGCAATGCTAGCATTAGTTTCCATGTTCAGAAAATTCATTGAATACATAAGTTAAATGAAGATTTATCCTAAGTTTGCCCAGATGCTGGCCTCGATATGAGGCCAAATAAGATGGTTAAAATTCTTAGTGGTCGAAATAGCGGCGGGAATTTCATATTGGTAAGAAAAAAGTGATTTATGGAATATAAACTTGAAACTTAGGTTAATGAATTCCGTTTTGTATGGATTCTCGCGCCGAACTAATAGCAACCGACCAAAACCGATTGCTATAGTCCCTGCCAGGCCCAGAGGGCAGGACTAATAAGTAAGGATTGATTTTGAGAGATTTAAAAAAAAATTAATGTATATTATTATAAAATTATATCTTAAAAATATTACATTTTATATTTTATTAATAATATGAAAATGTTATTTGTTGGTTGATATTTAAATATGATCCCATTTAATTTAATAAAATATATAAGGTCTTTTAATCAGTTTCTATAATTGAATATGGAGGAGAAGGTTTAGTGTAGAGAAAGATTTGCTTGCAATATTTTTTAAATAAATATTAAATATTATATTTATCAAATATCACAATAGTTAATTATTAACAGTAATTGAGAATAGTTTATTTTATCTATGCATAAAGTTTATATATCTAAGCAATGATGAAAATCTACATTTCATGTGGTTTCTATGAAATAAAAATCCAAAGTGCTTTGAAATATAGTAAATTAGATTATCATTTATCATACAACCACTACAATGATCACGAAGAAGTTTCATGGGAATATACATAGTCTGAGAGGGAAGAAAAGATGGGACTTTTATTTTTCATTTGTGAGTTATGTTAAGGTAAAGTAAGCTACATATTGTGAGAAGAGAAAATATTTGAAATTTTATTTGGCACCTAGATGCAACTTATATAAATCATTTCAATAGTTTGATTTGCTTGTTATTTATTATTTATATTGAACCATTCTCCACAAGCTGACATGATATATTGATTCATCAACCATTTCTATTTAAGAATGTAGCTATCTAGGATGTAGCTATCTTGGCATCATTGCATGTATCACGGTGAGTGTCGCTGGAGTGTTGTTGTACATCAATGGTATCTAGGAGGAAGTAAGATATAGAAAGAGGTGTCATTGCATGCATCTTGTTGAGTGTTTGTGGATTGTTGTTGTACATCAATAGTATCTGCGAGGAATTAAAATAGAGAAAGAGGTTGGAACCTCCAACTCTTTTCTTTTCAAAATTCAAACTATGTACAAGTTGCTATATGTGTACGATGTATTTCAAAGTATCTTTTATATTGGAATTTCAAACTACATGAAATAGGAAAATCTCTAACACAATAATGTAAAAATTCAAAAGATATAAAACATCATATGAGGAGTAGTTTTAAAAATCAATGTCATACAAAATTTATTTATGTAGGAGTGCAAGTGAAATCTATATCATGGTCAAAAGTGTCATACTAAATATTATTAAATTATATTATTCATTATTTCTTTGTAGATATAAGAGAAAATATAGGTCATCTAGTGGTTTCATTCATGTATTATAAAATTGTATTATGGGATTGAATATTGTGCAATGAGAAAAATATGGCTTAAGAACTTTTACACCAAGTTTTTGTGTCCTATTTTGAGCTCTATATATTAACATGGTGTCAAAGCTCTAATGAAGTTAAGGGAATGATTTATATTCATTTGGAGGCACAATGACTAAGTTCAAATGCCATAGCTTATCATTTTAATTCCATATTATCATGCACATGGTAGTTGATAAGAAATCTTGATGTTATGGTACTTTTGTTAAGATGTTGAGGTAAGAATACAACAAAAGAGGAGCATCAAGACAAGGATACAGGATTTGGAAAAATTATTATATCCATTATGTTGTTTGTGAAAATTATTTTCTTTTTAACTAATAAAATAAAATGGAAATTGTAAATTAATTAAGGATTTAATTCTTAGTTTGAGATATGAAATTAGAAACCTATTGATGTGCCATTGGAGATTTGTAGTACCAAGTTTGCACTTATGTATCACTCTCTTCACGAGAGAATATATCTTTTTTTTTTTGTAAGTCAGATATGTATATTATAGAACAAAATATTTTACAAAAAGTCTGCCGAGGCAGAAGGAAACCTTAGATGGACCATTGAAACCTCACTGTCAACCAGCCCTGGGTTTCCAAAACCGAGATGCACACCACGCAGGGCGGCTTGCTCTTGAAATATATAAAGATCGCCACGACACTATCAAAACTGGGACATAGATAGAGTAACATATCTACTTTGCATAAGTTCGAAGCCATAACAGAAAACAGAGTGAAAAGAAAATAGCAAGATTAACTGGCGTGATGCCGTAACAGAAGAAACAGGACAGAGAAAGACAGGGAACTAGGGAAGCCCGCCAGAGTGCGGAAAGCCTCCAATCTGACTGGTTGTATCTAAGCCCACATCCAGAATGTGCTTGTCTACTTTGGCCTGCACTTCTTGCATGGAGTGGAAATCCTGAGCTTCCTTCATCCTTTGATCCTGCAGAAGGGGATCCGGGCTCAGAGTTTGCCGAAGAAGTCTAATGAGCACGGTTAGTTTCTTGTTGACAATTTCCACCCCCTCCTGCACTGCGGTGATTCTGCGATCCAGCGACTCATGGATTTCTTGAGGATTAGCTGACTGATTCTCCGAAACGGGGTTCCCCTTCCCAGAACGCTGCTTCCCTTCTTCCTTTGCATCTAGGGCTTTTGCTAGGAGAGTCTTGATTCTCCAGCTCTCCGCCTTAGTGCGAACATATTGAGTGGCTCTTTTGGCGGGCGTACCCGGGTCAGTCAGCCAATGAACCTCCTCCGCAATGAATCCTCCTTGTCGCTGCGCTTCTTCCTGTTTCACCGCAGCTTCCATCTCTGCGATCTTGCGTTTGCTTCTCGCTGTGGCTCTTGTCTCATACATGTTCTGCGCGGTGCGTAATTCGCAGTTGGCCGCCGCGCATCTGCAGCTCCCCGCATCCATCCTGTTCCTTCTGAATTTCTCACGGTGAACACTTCTACTAACATGCTGGTTATGGTTGCTTGCATAGCTTTGGAAAGAGATGGAGGAAACCGAGCCATGACTCCTCGTTAAATAGTTTTTTTCCATAAATTTTTCCAGAAAGCGCTCTCCCCTCCGATCCAGAGTGGTAGTACTTTCGTTATTAATGCAGAGGATGTTTGCACACCTCTCAAATCCTTTCCCTGCATTAGCATAAATGTTGTTGATTGCCTTCCTATCAAGGTTGAGGCAGCTGTCCTTTCTCCCCAAACGGTCTCTACGGATTCTCTCGTGGCATGAACCAAGTTGATGGTTCCCATGTCTGGCTCTCTCTCGCCATGATGACCACCGCCACAACTGTCTAGTCGTCCAGCTCCTATTATAATAACCCCAGGCGTTACCCGAAGCTTCATTTTTACGGTACCAGACAAAGAAACCGTTGCCGGTCATGCCCGGTCGGTTCTGTTTAGGTCTTGCTGTGCCAGCTGTGCACATCGCGTCTTCAGGTTCGGGCAGTCCACCTCCTCCCAACAGTTGTCCCATCCCCTGTCCTGACTGTCCACGCCACAATTTTCTAGATAGTTCGCCAGCCCGTTTGCCTGACATCTTATCGCATGGAAAACTAGACCTTTCATACCAGCCATGAGTTCTGCAATATTTTCCGTGACTTTTGCTAGCCTCCAATGTTTTTTGGCTTTGTTTGCCTTAGTTCCTCGCTACATTTTCTGAGCTGTAGAAATGACCAGTGATGAATCCCCTTCCAGAATTATGTTATAGAGGCGCAGGGATTTTACAATTCTCAGACCATGCTCTAGAGTTGCGAACTCCATTTCATTATTTGTGCTTTCCCCAAGCGCTCTGTAATATATGTGGAGAATTTCTCCATGCTGGTTGCGTAGTGGGCCTCCAATTCTTGCCATGCCAGGGTTTCCTCTCGAGGCCCCGTCAAAATTCAACTTCAAACCTCCTTCCGGTGGACGCTGCCATTTATCAAACTGTGAGGATGGTTGCGTTCTGTGTCTCAGAGCTGTAATGTTGCTGGTGACTTCCAGACGAAAGCATTTCAAAATACGTAAGTCTTGTGCTGTTGGTTTCTCGTTACCTTCGTCTCTGCATTTCGTTTGGATTAACTGTTGAATGTTGGTTATTATATTGCCTTTAGAGAAACCTATGTTCCTATGTTCATCTTGGAAAATTCTGCGGTTACGTTCCTTCCAAATAGACCATAGTAAAAACCCTGGTACAGATTTCCATATTCTATTGACTCTTTGTATGTTGGAGAAGTCTTTTTTCCAGTTTAGTATAGTACTATGAATGGAATATCTATTACGATCAGAGCTACTAAGAATCCCTTCCATCCAACTCCATAACTGATTTGCCCATTCATAGGTATTGAAAAGGTGGTTCAAAGATTCCTCCTCTACAAAGCACATAGGGCATCTTGAGGGTCCCTTGAAACCTTTCTTGCACAAGTTGTCCCAAGTTAAAGTCTTGTTTCTCATTAGAAGCCAGAGGAAGGTTCTGATTTTCGGCCATAGTAAGCTGTCCCAAACTTTGCTACACCATGGCATGGCCTCTACCTGTTCTTCCTTTTCTATTATGTTCCTGGCTTCTTTTAATGAGAAATCGGCATTACCTTTGAGACCCCATCTTAGCTTATCATCCTCTTCAGTTTTCCGAATCTTTTCTTTTTAGGATCCGCTCACTGAATTGCTGTGAAATTTCGTTGTTCTCCTCTATATTCCCAGGATTTAAATTTATCCATTCCCTCCAATTTGCATCCCTGCTGTTTTGAGTCCAATACTGATTGACTCTGTATCTTCCCTGATTTTGACTTATTCGCTTGATGGTTGATAGCTCTGGTATATCCAGTTTGGAGAACTGCTGCCATGCATCTTCCCAGAACATGGCCAACCTGCCATTGCGAATTTCCCAAAAGTTGTGCTCCTGTACTAGGTTCCTGTTATTCCTGGCATGATTCCATATTGACAATCCTTCAGGGATTTCCTGTAGTATTATGAGGTCCTGAGTGTCACAGTCTAGAGTATACTTTTCCTTCCAATGCCTCGCCCAAGGTAAAGTGGGATCTTTAATCCATTTCCACCATATCTTAGCTCCACAGGTGCGGTTGACCACCCAAGGATCGACTAAGTTCAGCCCCCCCATAGATTTTGGCTGGCATAGTTTATTCCATGCCACCAAAGCCCACTCCTTCTTATCCCCATTCCCACTCCATAAAAAGGATCGTTGAATGTTTCTCATTTGTTGTGGAATGCCTTTGGGGGCATGAAGCATAGATAGTAAGTATTGCGGAATGGCCTGCAGAACAACTTTGGTTAGGATGAGTCTACCCGCTAGGTTGAGAGCTCTGTTCATCCAATGCGAGCATTTTTTCTTCATGTTGGCTAGAACTTTCTCCCAGTGAATTTTCTGCCAAGGTTTTAGAGTCAGAGGAGCCCCAAGATATTTCAAAGGCAGGGAGCCAATCCTGAATCCAAGAAGCTGGGATAGGTGAGCTTGAACTGCCGGGTGAGTGTTGAAAAAGAATATAGTAGATTTAGAAAAATTAATTTCCATGCCAGAAGCTTGGTTGAAGAGATCAAGGATAGCCCTGTAGGCCACAGCCTCCTTCACCATGGGTGTACCATGTAACATGGTATCGTCCACAAACTGTTGATGAGTGGTAGCTGGTAGCGATCTTATAGGCTGCAGACCTTTTATGGATCCTTCCGCTTTCTTCTTGGCAATGGTTCGGCCGAGGCCTTCCATTAATATTACAAAGAGGAAGGGGGATAGGGGATCCCCTTGTCTTATTCCCCGCGAAGGTGTGAAGGGAACCGAAGGAGCACCATTGACAAGGATGGAATATCTCGGCGATTTGATGAGAGCAAGTATCCACTTGATCCAGGTCCTGCAGAAGCCAAAAGCTTATAAAACATCTTCAAGGTATCTCCAGCTTACTTTGTCATAAGCTTTTGAAAGATCCAATTGCATGAGCATACCTGCTTCTTTTCTCGAATGAAGCGAGTGAATCATCTCTTACGCTAACAAGATGTTATCAAGAATTTGTCTACCCTCAACGTAGCCCGATTTCTCTTCTGAGATTATACCAGGGAGTATCGACTTCAGTCTATTTACTATGACTTTTGAAATAATTTTGTTTCACGAGAGAATATATCACACTCATGTGAGATAGTAATTTATTATAATTGATTTGTAAATTGTCATGGATATCCCACTCGATAGTTTGTCACAACAAATATGATAAACTTATACTCAAAATACGAAATCTATACTATGAGAGTTATTTTCCTTAGAATTTTATATTTATTAGGTTACTATTTTTATGCATGTAATATAGAAAGTATAGAAATAGAGAATATAAAAAATAAAATCACTCAAAACCATAATACATAAGAAATGACCTGGTAAATCCATTGGGAGAAAACCTAGATGAAAGGTGGGGTTGTTATGCTCTCTCTTTCTTTGAATGGGAATGGATGTATGAATAAAGAAGTGAGACCTATGGCTCATGAGATGCTATAATGCACAATTTTATTTTTTTTCTCTCTCTATCCACTCTCGGCTACTCTTCTCATCTATTGAACAAAATGCACTCGAATAAAATAGAACCCCTTTTTCTCCTAGTGGCTTGGTTCTAACACAACTGGATAAGGTACTAGTGGTTATATTTGTCTCCTTCAACTCTTAACTAAAGTTACAATATTGACTCTTCTAGATTCTTCTTCATCATAATCATGTGGTTATCCCATTTTCCATGATTAATGGGGGATGATTTGTTATCCTCTTCAATCACGGTAGTCAGAACAAGAAGGACAACTTCCAAGTGACATAATTTTTGCATACACACTCCAATCAAGGGAATTATTGCATCGTTGGAAAGATATATATATGTACAATAGTGCTAGGGGGTGTGCACATAAGAATCAATTTTTTACCACCAAAAAAATATTGTTTTAAACCTCAAAATACTTTGAGAGGGTTTCAAATCCCAATACACCAAACTACAACCCACTAGGAAAATTGGGCTTGTGAATTAATTCCTCCACCTTTTCCACTCTAAAACCATCAACACTGTTAAATTTTTTTATAATGATCCAATATGGATCATAGCTCGCCATGTTTTGTGGATTTTGGTCCCCAAAAGCTTCTACCAAATGAGGTGAGGAAAATTTTCCTCCACCTTCTATCATGTGTACCATTTTCCCTTGCCTAGAATATATCCTTTCAATCCAATCTAAAAAAAAATTGTGTTACCCCTTTCTTGTATTTTTGGACCTCTTATCAAGCTTTGCCTAAGAATCTAGTGCAAAATCCTCTTCATAGGGTAGGACCTATTAATCTTCCTAATGTAGCACAAAAGGCTCATAGAGTTTCATATTCTCTACATTCACCACTGAGTAAATCTGTATATATGGGGGTAGACTAAGTCTATAGTTATTATCTCCCACCTTCTTTAGCATATCAAAGGGAACATACTATTATATCCCTTTTTGCCACCTTATGTCAGCTAGAGGAAACTAAGCTCAACTTTCCAAAGTCATTGGTCTAAATGAATCCTTGTTGCCCCTTGTTTATGACCGTCCTTTACTAGCCCATCACTATTGCATGATTTACATCCTATCACCCATCGCTTCATTGTAGTAGAAAAACATGGAAGTTGAGTATACAACATGTCTTTAGCATGGGAGTGATGGAGGTAAAATTTCTAGAGTAATTCATTCCCAAGAGATCAGCTTGACCCAACTTATCCTAAGTTGGTTAGAGGTTAGGTATTAGAGAAGCTTCTCCAATAATTGACATCATTTACCTTTCTTTTCATGGGATTATTTGGACCTTTAATTGGTTTCAAACCAACCTCAAGCTATGGTTGTTGATTTGGAATCTCTACGTTTTTTTCTTCAATTATAGGTCCTACTTGAAAGTTCATAGACTCTATACCTTTACTTTTTCTAATGCTTCAAACTTTTGGGAATGTTTCCTCAAACTTTGGATATATCAAGGGAGTTTTTCTTACTTGTATTCATTTTATAGATATACCTTCCAATAAGTTAGTGTTTGAGGGGGTATATTTATCAAAAGTGACTACTCTTTTTTGACCCTTAAAACTATCACTAATATCTCAGGCCCTACCCCTATTTTTACAATACTAGCATTTCTTTAGAACCAAAAGATAGTAGACTCAATAAAGTGAATGTGTCAGGATAATACACTTCAAAGAATTCTAAAGTGAGGTCATCTTTGCATCTTGCCAATCTCTCCTTCTAGATCTAGAATTTTAGCACCAAAAAAAGAAATTCGCACATAATAATTCATAAACAACACGAAAAATATTAGTCAATTTAATTCTATAAATTTGAGACATGAAATTGTCAATTAGGGAGCGTAAACTTAGAGATAATACACTTCATTTCAAGTAGTCAGATGATTGATGGGCCTTCTAATCTATCACTACAGAAGGTAAAAATCATAGGAAAGCCAAAACAAAATATACTCAATTCCATAGATAACTCACTCACTAGATAACAATTTTAAGGGAAATTTCATGAGAGGTATGTAGATAGACTATTTCTATCTTCTTTACAAGTATAAAAACTTATCTTTAGTAGAACCTAGTCCACTGTGGCTTCTGAAAAATAAAATATATTCAAGAGTGAAATCTATGGGATGCATACCATCTAGGGTATCAATCTAGGTTATTTATAGTAAGAAATCCCACCATTAACACAAAGGCGAAAAGAGGGAAATAAAACCTAATAGGTGGTGTGATCACTACAATGTTTCAACATAGAGCCTCTTGTGGTAGGCTATGATATTTCATAATGTTCAAAAAAAGTGTTCACACATCCCTAAAGAGTTGAAAAATGTTATCTCTCTCCCTTCAGTGGTATTATCTTTTCTCTACAAATGTAAACCAACAGTAAATGATAACCAAACCAAAGCATCAACATAATTGAGAATTTTATCTATAAGTCTAGTTTTAGGTTAGGATGTTAGCATAATTTTGATTATGAAGAAAAGGAATATGAAACCCACCATTTTAAATGTAACCCAAAAGGCATAAAATAGATATGCAAGCCAATTGAAATAGCTAGCATACAATCCAAATCACACTATGTAAGAAATCAATACACATCTCTATTACAAAGGAGAAGGGGGGATCATACATTCTGATTGTAAAGTGATTTAATCACACATACATGATGTAATTATAAATCAAACCAATAATACAATTTATATAATTATCTAGCATGATTTAGTTATAAATCAACACACACAATATATAAATAAGATGAGGGATAGAGTTCCATTACAAAGCTATGGAAATAGGAGCAACATGGTTGATTTTTTGGGCTCGTGCCAACCAACAAAAAATTTCTTAAGGAGACTTAGATCATGCACCTATCAAACAAGAAGCATGCAATTGGAAAGCATCAATAGAGAAATTCTATTGCTTTATCCTCAAAATTACATGATATATTTTTAGAGGTCTACAGGGATCAAGTCGATCATATTTCAAATTCATAACATTACAGTAATGTCATCACAGACTGATATACCTCCTCCCATGTGTAAGGATCAAATTATATATAATTTTACATAGGGAAAACAATGAGAAGGGTGATCCAATGAAAATACATATATCATGCATTGAGACCATCAAAATGGGTAATCCAAATGGATTCCCTTAAAGGTTAGAATTGAATCCTTCCATACAATTTTGAATATATTATTATTATATATATATATGCAAATTGGGGTTCAAATCTTATAGCTTGCCATTCTACCTACAGATTATCACACAAATTGTATTTGATGAGCAATCAAGATGTTATGGTTGTTTGGTTAAGATGTTAAGGTGAGAATGCAACAAAAGAGGAGCATCAAAAAAATGGTAGTGGATTTGGAAAAATAATTATATCCATTATGTTTGTTGTGAAAAATATTTTCTTTTTTCAATCATCAAATAAAATAGTTGTAGGTTATATTAAGGATTTAATTCTTAGTTTGAGATAGGAAATTGGAATCCTATTGATGTGGTGTTGGAGATTTGTAGTAATAGGCTGTACCTATATGTCACATGCTTCACACGAGAATATATCACACTCAAGTGAGATAGTATTTTATTATAATTGTTTCGTAAATTGTCATGGATATTCCACTGGATAGTTTGTCACAACAAATCTGATAAACTTTTATTGGAAATATGGAATCTATACTATGAGAGTTATTTTCCTTAGACTTCTATATTTATTAAGTTATTATTTTTATGCATGTAATATAGAGAATAAATAAAAATAAAATACATGAGAACCATAATACAAAATATTTGACTTGGGAAATCCTTTGGTAGAAAACCTAGCTAGAAGGTGAGGCAACTTTTCTCTCTCTCTCTGAATGGAAATGGGTGCAAGAACAAAGAAGTGAGACTTATGGCTCGTGTGATGCTACAATTTGCAAAATATTTTTTTTGTCTCTCTCTTTATCCACTCTCAACTACTCTTCTCATCTATTAAACAAAATGCACTCAAATATAATCAACCCCTTTTCCTCAAGTGGCTTAGTTATAACACAACCCGATAGGTTACTAGTGGTTACATTTGACTCCTTCAACTCTTAACTGAAGTTATAATATTGACTCTTCTAGATTGTTCTTCATCATGGTCATGTGGCTATTCAATTTTATACGAATAATGGGGGTTGACATGGCATCCTCTTGAATCAAAATGGTCAAAACAAGAAGGACAACTTTTAGGTGACATAACTTTTGCATTGACTCAGACTCCAATTGAGGAAATTATTGCATCATTGGAAAGTTATCTCTATGTAGAATGGTGCTAGGGGGTGTGCACTTAAGAATAAAATTTTTACCCCCAGAAAATTGTTGTTTTATGCCTCAAACAAATTCGAGAGGGTTTCAAACCCTAATTTACCAAACTGGGACCCATTGGTAAAAATTGTATTGTGAGTTTATTACTCCATCCTTTCCACTCTAAAGCCATCAAGATGGATTAAAAATAATATAATGATCTAGTATGGATCATGTATCCCTGTTTTTGAAGGCTTTTGGTCCTCAAAAGCTTCTACTAAATGAGGTGAGAAAATGTTTCCTCCACCTTCTATCAAGTTACCATTTAGCCTTGCCTAGAAGTTGTCCTTTCAATCTAGTTTGTAGAAATATCATGTTATCCTTATCTTGTAATTTCGCACTTGTTCTGAAACTCTCCCCAAGAATATAGTGCTACATCGTCTCCAGAAGATTGGACTTATTCATCTGCCTAATGTAACACAAAAGGATCATAGAATTTCATATTCTCTACATTCACCAGTAAGTAAATGTGTATTTATGGGGGTATCCTAAGTCTATAGACATTTTCTACCACCTTTTCTAGTATCTCAAAGGGAACATATTATTATATCCCTTTCTACCACCTTAAGTCATCCAAAGGAACCTAAGCTCAACCTTCCAAAGTTGTCAGTCTAAATGCATCCTTATTTCCCTTATTTATGATCCTTTACTATCTCATCACTCTTGTAAGATTTCCATCCTATCATCCATCACTCTATTCTAGAATAACAACTTGGCACTTGACTATACAACATCTCATTAGCATGGGAGCGATGGAGGTCAAATTTCTAGTGTAAGTCATTCCCATGGAGATCAACTCGACCCATATTACCCTAAGTTGGTTAGGGTTCAATTACTGGAGAAGCTTCTCCAATAATTGACATCATTTATCTTTATTTTCATGGGATTCTCTTGACCTTTGATTGGGTTGAAACCTACCTCAAGCTCTGGTTGTTGATTTGGGATCTCTATTGTTGTTGCTTCCATTATAGGTCCTACATGAAATTTCATAGACTTTATACTTTTACTTGTCCTAACCTTTCAAATTTTGGAAATTTTTCCTCAAACTTTGGATTTATCAAGGGATTTATTCTTTCTTGTATTCCTTTTATAGATGTACCTTCCAACAAGTTAGTGTTTGAAGGGGTATATTTATCAAAAGTGACTAATTTATCTTGACCCTTAAATCTACCCACTGGTATCCCGGGCCCTACCTCTATTCATACAATACTAGATTTATTTAGAACCAAGAGACAATATACTCACTAAACTGAATGTGTCAGGATATTACACTTCAAAGCATTCTAAAGTAAGGTCATATTTGCATATTGTCATTGTATCCTTACTAGATGCAGAATGCTAGCATCAGGAAAAAAAAATAAAAATAATAAATAAAATAAAATAAATAAAATAAAATAAACTAAAATAATTTCACATACAATAATTAAGAAATAAGGAATCTAAAGTAAACAATAAAAATGACCTGTCAATATACTAATGTCTTTAGTGTCTCCCCGAAAACAACACCAAAAATGTTAATAAATTTAATTCTATAAAATTGAGACATTAAATTATCAATTAGGGAGCATAAAATAGAGATACTACATTGTATTTCAAGGAGTCAGATCATTGATGGGCCTTCTAATCTATCACTACAAAAGGGAAAAAGCATAGGAAAGCCAAAAAAATTACACTCAATGCCATAAATAAATCACTCACTAAAGAACAATTTTAAGGGCGCTTTCAAGAGAGGTATGTAGATAGACTATTTCTATCTTGTTTACAAGTATCCAACCTTATATTTAGTAGAACCTAGTCCATTGTGGCTACTGATAAATAAAATATATTCAAGAGTGAAATCTATGGGATGCATGCCATCTAGGGTGTCAATTCAGATTATTTTAAGTAAGAAATACCACCATTAACACAAAGGCGAAAAGATGGAAATAAAACCTAAGAGGTGATGTGATCACTGCAATGTTTTAACATAGAGCCCCTTGTGGTAGGTTATGATCTTTCATAATGTTCAAATAAAGTGTTCGCATATCCCTAAAGTGTTGAAAAACATTATCGCTTCCCTTCAGTCGAATTATCTTTTGTCTACAAATGTAAACCAATAGTAATTGATAACCAAAACATAACATCAACGCAATTGAGAATTTTGTCTACAAGTCTAGTTATAAGTTAGAGCGTTAGCATAATTTTGATTATGGAGAAAAGGAATATTAAACTCACAATTTTAATGTAACCAACAGGGCATAAAACTGATATGCTAGCCAATTGAAATAACTGGTATACAATACAAATCACACTATGTAAGAAATTAATACATATCTCTATTGCAAAGGAGAAAGGGGGATCATACATTTTGATTGTAAAGTGATTTAGTCAAACATACATGATGGAATTATAAATCAAACCAATAATGAAATTTATATAATGATATAGCATGATTTAGTTATAAATTGCCACACACAATGCATAAATAAGATGAGGGATAGAGTTACATTATAAATCTATGGAAATAGGGGCAACATGGTTGAGTTGTTGGGCTCGTGCCAACCAACAACACATTTCTTAAGGAGACTTATATCATGCACCTATCAAACAAGAAGCATGCAATTGGAAAGCATCAACAGGAAAATTCTACTGCTTTATCTTCAAAAGTAGATGATATATTTGTAGAGGTATACAGTGATCAAGTCGATCATATTTAAAATTCACAACATTTTAGTATTTCTATCACAAACCAATATACCTCCTCCCATGTGCACAGATCGAATTATATATATATTTTACATAGAGAATACAATGAGTAGGGTGATTCAATGAAAATACATATCTAATGTAGTGAGACCATCAAAATGGGTAATCCAAATGGATTCCCTTAGAAAATTAGACTTGAACCTTTCCCGTACAATTTGAATAATATATATATATATATATATATATATATATATATATATATTAATATATATATATATATATATATATATATATATATATATAAGCAACAACAGAGGAGCATGAAAGCAAGGGTAGTGGATTTGGATAAATAATTCTATCCATTCCGTTTGTTGTGAAAAATATTTTATTTTTAAATCATCAAATAAAATAGAAGTTGTAAGTTAGATTAATGATTTAATTCTTAGCTTGAGATATGAAATTAGAAACCTATTGATGTGTCATTAGAGATTTGTAGTAATAAGTTTTCACCTATTTGTCACTCTCTTTAGGGGAGAATATATCACACTCATGTGAGATAGTAGTTTATTATAATTGATTTGTAAATTGTTGTGGATATTCCACTGGATAGTTTGTCATGACAAATATGATAAACTTATACTGAAAATACAAAATCTATACTATGAGAGTTATTTTCCTTAGAATTTTATATTTATTAAGTTATATTTTTATGCATGTAATACAAAAAATAGAGAAAATAGAGAATAGACAAAAATGAAATCACTCAAAACCATAATACATAAGAAATGACTTGGGAAATCCTTTGGGAAAAAAACTATATGAAAGGTGAGGTTGTTATGCTCTCTCTTTATTTGAATGGAAATGGATGCAGGTACAAAGAAGTGAGAACTATGGCTCGTGACTTGCTACAATGCACAAACTCTATTTTTTTTCTCTCTCTCTATCCACTCCTGACTACTCTTCTCATCTATCGAACAAAATGCACTTGAAAAAAATAGAACCCCTCTTCCTCCTAGTGGTCTGGTTCTAACACAACCGGATAGGCTGCTAGTGGTTATATTTGTCTGCTTGAAATCTTAACCAAAGTTACAATATTGACTCTTCTAGATTCTTCTTCATCATCATCATGTGGTTATCCCCTTTTCCATGAATAATGGGGGCTGACTTGGCATCCTCTTGAATCATGGTAGTCAGAAAAAGAAGGAAAACTTCTAAGTGACATAATTTTTGCATACAAACACTAATCAAGGAAACTATTGCATCGTTGGAAAGATATCTATATGTACGATAGTACTAGGGGGTGTGCACTTAAGAATAAAATTTTTAACCCAAAAAAATATTGTTTTAAGGTTGAAACTACTTCGAGAGGGTTTCAAACCCCAATTCACCAAACGAGGACCCACTGGTAAAATTGGTCTTGTGAATTTATTTCTCCACCTTTTCCACTCTAAAACCATCAAGACCGATTAAAAATAATATAATGTTCCAATATGGATCATAAATCCCCATTTTTTGTGGCTTTTAGTCCCCAAATGTTTCCACTAAATGAGGTGAGGAAATTTTTCCTCCACCTTCTATCGGGTGTACCATTTAGCCTTGCCTAGAATCTATCCTTTCAATCCAATCTACAAAAAGATCATTTTTCCCCTTGTATTTTTTTACCTCTTCTGAATATTTGCCTAAGCATCTAGTGCTAAATCCTCTTTATCATGTAAGACCTATTCATCTTCCTAATGTAGCACAAAAGGCTCATAAAGTTTCATATTCTCTACATCCACCACTAAGTAAATGTGTGTATATGGGGGTAGACTAAGTCTCTAGATATTATCTCCCACCTTCTCTAGTATCTCAAAGGGAGAATATTGTTATATCCCTTTTTTCCACCTTATGTGAGCTAGATGAAACTAATCTCAACCTTCCAAATTTTCTGGACTAAATGCATCCTCCTTTCCCCTTTTTTATGTTCCTTTACTAGTTCACAACATTTATACAACATGTATTTAGCATGGGAGTGATGGAGGTAAAATTTCTAGAGTAAGTCATTCCCAAGGATATCACCTTGACCCAACTTATCCTAAATTAGTTAGGGGTTATTTATTGGAGAACCTTCTCCAATGATTGACATCATTTAGCTTTCTTTTCATGGGATTATTTTGACCTTTAATTGGTTTGAAACCAACCTCAAGCTCTAGTTGTTGATTTGGAATATCTATGATTGTTGCTTCCACTATAGGTCCTACCTGAAAGTTCATAGAGTCTATATATTTACTTTTTCTAATACTTCAAACTTTTGGGCATTTTTCCTCAAACATTCGATCTATCAAGGGAGTTCTTCATGGTTGTATTCTTTTTATAGATGTACCTTATAAAAAGTTAGTGTTTGAAGGGGTATATTTATCAAAGTGACTACTCTTTCTTGACCCTTAAATCTATCACTAGTATCTCCTACGCTACCCCTATTTGTATAGTACTAGCATTTGTTTAGAACCAAAATACAGTAGACTCACTATAGTGAACGTTTCAAGATATTACACTTCAAAGAATTCTAAAGTGAGGTCATATTTTCATATTGTCACTCTCTCCTTATTAGATCTGGAATTCTAGCACCATAAAAATAAAATTACACATAATAATTCAGAAATAAGAAAACCTAAATTAAACAAGAAAAAATGAACCATCATATACTAATCTCTTAGTATCTCCTTGGAAATAAGACCAAAAATGTTAGTCAATTTAATTCTGTAAATTTGAGACATTAAATTATCAATTAGGGAGCTTAAACTTGGAGATAATACACTGCATTTCAAGGAGTCAAATAATTGATGGACCTTCTAATCTATCACTACAAAAGGGAAAAATCTTCGGAAAGCCAAAAAATTACACTCGATGCCATTGATAACTCACTCACTCAATACAAGTTTTAAGGGTAGTTTCATGAGAGGCATGTAGATAAACTATTTCTATCTTGTTTACAAGTATCAAACCTTATGTTATGCAACCAACTCACAAAATAGAAGAAAATATAGATCAACGACTTCAAAATCAACCTCTTCAAGGGGGCAACCACCTTTATATTACACAAATGAACAATTCTTTGATGATACAAATGACAAGGCCTCCTTTCTATATATAGGAGTCTAAGGGGTCATAATATAACCATATTCGACATAACAATAATAATGTAAGGGCACAATAATAACAATAGTAGGCTTCTATGGGGCACAATAATAACAATATGGGGACTACATGGGCACAAAAATATAATAATGGGTTGTACTAATAAAAATAAGGGGCTACATTAGTAGTATAGGGACCTAACACTACGTCTCTGTGTTTATGGTTATCTCTGTAATTTGTTGCGTTTTTGTTTAAATCCGGATCAGTGGTATCAAAGCGGTCTACTTCTTTTCTCTATTTTTCTTTGCATGTTCCCAATGAGGTCAGGATATAAGGAGTTAGGGCTTGAACTGGTCGAACCTTTGCAAAACTAGCCTCGCAAATCCTGATGGCCTTCCATTGCGGATGAAAAGAAAGATGAGGAGGCAGGAGATCCTATCAAAATCTTGCTCGAAGAAGCCCTCGAGTGAAAAAGGAACGCGCTGATAAAAACTCTACCTAGATCCTTCAGCGAGTACCCAGGGATGACGCATCGACTTCCAACAGCTACTCTAGAAATGCCACATCGTTTAAGGTACAAGTTAATTTCGAAATCCCCATATTCGAGGGTCAAATAAACACAGATGTCGTCGATAAATGATTAAATCTGCTAGAGGGTTATTTTTTTGTTCATGATTTTTCTAGTCGAAAAAATATTATTTTCACTCTTCTCAAAGCAGCCCCCCACATCAAGGACTGGTGGGAAACCTACTGCGATCAAAAGAATGAAAGTACAGGCTCACTATTTTCAGTCGTACCCACTTGGAATTCATTCCAGGATGCCATCAAGGATAAGTACTGCCCTGTCGGAAGGTATGATGATCAATACATAAAGTGGACCGCGCTGCAGCAGGGAAGGGACCAAGACGTGCCGTAGTTTACCAATATTTTCCATACCCTTCGCACAAAGTTGGGTATCAAGGATTCATAGTAGCATTTGGTACTCAAATATTGTGGCTGCCTACGCAAGTACATCCAGGAAGAAATAGAATTCCCGAACATCTCCTCGCTCGGCACGGCATACTGGTATGCCGTCAGGTCGAGCAAAAGTTCAAATAGAAGAAGCGAGACTTTGGATCTGTGAATCCAAAGCAAGGGAAAGGTACCCCCAAACCACAAAACAAAGGACAAATCCAAGGTGAGGCGGCCGAAGACAACCTGCCAAAGCTACAAGCAAAGAACAATGTTGTGAAGCCGAAAAAGGACACTGGAAAGTGGTGTGAGTTCCATAAGAGCTCCACTCACAACACAAGTGAGTGTCGGGCCAAGTAGTCACTGGTGGTCGAGCTAAAGTTTTTAGAATCAGATGCATGTTCTGACTCTGATTCAGAACCTGACAAGGGGAATGACAAAGGTAAGCAGATTATCGATGCAGAGCGCAACGCCACCGTTGCCACCATGAAGATCCAGAAGGAGGAACCCGAAGATTCAGAGGAGGAGGAGAATCTCTTCCACTCCCAGATGTGGGTAAAGGGCTCTCCGCTACAGTTCATTGTCGACAGCGGGAGAAAAAAGAACCTCATTTTGGCAGAGGTTTTGAAGTGGCTGAGGTTACCGACCATAGCACATCCGCAACCGCACACCATCGGGTGGCTTCACCAAGGACGAGATCTTCACGTGAGCCAGCAATGTCACCTTCCATACAACATCAAGCCCTTCACAGATGAGGTGTTGTGTGACATTGCTCCCCTTGAAGTTGGTGATGTATTATTAGGACAACCATACTTGTGGAAGCAACATGTTGTGTATGAATCAAGGCCTCATGTTGTCATTATTACTTTGGGAAATAAGTTGTACTGGATAACAGAGGTAGCACCGCCTACTTCCATCTCTTTTTTTATTATAAAACAATGCAGTAAGCTCATTTCCAAAACCAGGAAATATGTTTTCCTGATGATACGCCCTCAAGGAAAGAAGGAGACGGTGTTCACGACCTCGAGATAGGGCCCCTCCGCACGAAAACTACAGATGGACAAGGTCGTGAAGGAGTACGAGGACATCTTCACGTCCCTCGCAGGGGTTCCTCTGCACTGTCAGGTCAAGCGCTCCATCGATCTGACCCCAGGTGTGTCACTGCCCAATGGACCAATCTATCTGCACTCTGTTCTGGAGAACAATGAAATCAAGTGGCAGATTCAGGAGCTGTTGCCAAAAGGTCACATCCGTCCGAGTTCGTCACCCTGTGGTAGCTTGATCGTCTTCGTACAAAAGAAGAATGGGACTTGGAGACTCTGTATTGGCTATCAGGCGCTCAACAAGATCACTGTTTGTACTAGGTACCCAATCCCATGGATTGATGACCTCCTGGACCAACTAAAGGGGGAAAAATATTTCAGCAAGATCGATTTGATTTCAGGATATCACCAAGTACCAATCAAACCCTCTGATGTGTGGAAGACTCCCTTCAAAGCCAAGGAGGGACATTTCAAATGGTTGGTTATGCCTTTCAGATTGACAAATTCTCTTGCAACCTTCATGAGGCTAATCGATGACATATTTTAGCCATTCACTAACTCATTTGTAGTGGTATACTTGGATGACATCCTGATCCTCAGCCAGAGTTGGGAAGAGAACTTCCACCACATTCGACAGGTTCTCCAAAAACTACGACAACAGAAGTTATGTGCCAATTTGGAGAAATGCATTTTTGGCATGACCCAGGTTCAGTATCTAGGATATAATATTGATGAACAGGGGGTGCCTTTGGATCCAGCCAAGATCCAAGTCATTCGGAATTGGCCATCTCCAACCACTCTAATAGAGCTCCGCAACTTTCTAGGTCTTGCCAACTTCTACCACAGGTTCGTGTTGGGATTTTCTCATATCACTTGGCCCTTGAGTCAAGTCACCATGGGAGGAGTGAAAGAAAAATTATTTTGGTCTGAATCTCAACAGAAGGCATTCATAGATTTGAAAGATCACCTCTGCTCGGCACCAGTGCTTGCATTCCCAGACTTGCAACAACCATTTGAGATTGAGATAGATGCCTCTGACTATGCTATCGGGGCAGTCCTTACTCAACATGGGCATCCAGTGGCATATCACAGTGAGACACTTTCAGACACAGTCTGGAAGTATCCCACTTATGACAAAGAGATGTATTCCATTGTGCAGGCCTACCGACAACGGAAGCACTGCATTTTGGGGAAGGAAATTATCATCCACATAGACCACCAATCCCTGCAGTTCATACAGACCCAAGGGAAATTGCAAAACAATCGCCATCAGAAGTGGTCCACGTACATGCAACAGTTCCATTTGAATATCAAGTATAAGAAGGGTAGCACCAATAATGTTGGAGATTGCCTCAGTCGACCACCAATCATGGCGTTAACCATCGTGCTCAATGTAGAATTTCCCACTGTAGATCACCAGATAATGCAATATACTAAAGCAAAATACTTGATCTACTTATACAAACAAACTTGTGGAAGCTTAATCGATGTTGAGCAAGATCAAATAGAACACATATAATAGAGAATGAGAAATCAATCACACATGAACATAGAAGAATACTCTGGGGAATGCCTCAGCTAAAAACCCTGATCTTCGTATTATCATACAAGTGGAAATATCTCTGGATTACACAAATCTTTAGCTCACAAGCTATCCAGCTATCAGTACAATCCCAAATGTTGCTCATAGACTAAAAAAGACACAACATATGCCTTCCTTCAGTACTACAAGCCTCCTATTTCCTTGCACAATTTCTCCTAGGTCCTCTGGCTGCCACCTTTGTGAATTCACCTCTCACACAACTCACCAAACTCAGAAATAACTGCACAATCTCCAAGGAATGAATTCCTTCTGCATGTAAGAGATTACCTCAATGGAATATTCTTGTAACTGATAGTACATTGCCCCATCATCTGATCTCAACTGGGTCTCTGAATGAATTGACATGCATGAGTTATTTATGAGAGAATATTCAGTTATCTGAAGTGCAGCAGTTACATGCATGCATGCATTAACTAAATGAACTCACAATCAGTTCCACAAACTGTTGGAGCTAATATAATGGACTTAACTCAGTTAACCGAGCTAATTAATTACAACTCAAAGTACAACTCATCCTGATCACTTTAATTAAGGGATAACTTCCTCAATCAAAAGGAAAACTATTGCATGTCTTCACATAGAATTCATGTTTTATTTTCTCCAGCTAATTAACTCAAGATGAATTAATTAATTATTTTTCAAATAGCTACTAAGTTAAAATTCGAATTTTTAATTCTCAATTTTAGTTTAGGAACTAACTAAAATTGGAATGTATCCCGAAATTTTATTTATAACAATGCTATTTTTAGCACTTCTATATTTACATTTCTTATTGCTATGTTCAACACTCCCTCTCAACAAGAAAGGGATTATCTATCACCCCAATCCTGTCTCTGTGGAACTCAAATTTTCATTTTGACAATGCCTTAGTCAAAATATCTGCATCCTGCTCCTCAGTCGAAACATACAGTAACAACATGATCCTCTTCACCACAAAGTCTCAAAGATGCTGATACCAGATATCGATGTGCTTGGACCTGTCATTAAATACTGGATTCTCATAGAGTTTGATACAACTCTGATTATCGCAATAGATCAAAGTTGGATCCACCCTCTGACCAAACAATCCAACTAGAATTTTTCGCATCCAAATGGCCTCACATGCTGCTTGACTAGCAGCCATGTATTCAGCCTCTACTGAGCTAAGTGCAACTAACCTTTGTTTCCTAATGTACCAAGAAACTGCAGCTGAACCAAGGTTGAAAATTCCTCCTGAAGTGCTCTTCCGGTCTGATGGACTCCCTGCCAAATCTGCATCTGTGAAGCCCTCAATCTTCACTTCCTCTTTTTGTCTGTACCACAATCCATACTGACATGTGCCTCTAAGGTATCTCAGCACATGCTTCACTGCCTTCCAAAATAGCTTGGTAGGTTGAACCATAGATTGACTCAGTTGGCTCACCGCAAAGCACAAATATGGTCATGTGTTCAATAAATACATCAATGAACCCACAAGCTACCGATAAATAGTAGCAGCTACTACCTCACCTAAAGTAGCATCCTCCTTCCTCTAGTTACCTGCTAGAGGAGTCTACATGGGCTTGCACTTCTCCATGTGGAATCGTCTGAGTATCTCATTGGCATACTTGCCTTGAGACACAAACACTTCCCCATCCTTCTTCCACACTTCCATGCCTAGAAAGTAGTGCATGAGACCCATGTCTTTCATCTCGAACTCTCTTGCAAGGTCCTCCTTGCAAGACTTGATCAACTGATCATTGCCTATCAATATCAGATCATCAACATAAAGAACAATGATCAATGGCTTACCTTCTACCATGATGTGGTAAAGGTTCGCATCTGCTTCACTCTTTGTGAAGCCCAACTAGGTGAAATAATTGTCAATCCCGGTGTACCAAGCACGAGGTGCTTGCTTCGGCCCATACAAAGCTCTCTTGAGTCGGTACACATGCGACTGATGATCAAAGGTCTCAAAAACTTTCAGCTACTCTATGTACACCTCTTCCTCAATCTTTCCATTGAGGAACACAGTCTTCACATCCATTTGATGGATCTTCCAACCCATCTGAGTTGATAGTGCCAACATCGATCTGATAGATTAGTACCTTGATACAGGAGAAAAAGTCTCATCATAGTCAATCCCCTCGACCTATCAGAAACCATGGGCAACAGACCTTGCCTTATAATTCTCAACACTTCCATCTGCTACTTGCTTTAACTTGTAAAGCCATCGGGAACTCACCACTGACTTGTCCTCGATCTTGGGACAACATCCCAAACACTGTTTTGAATGATGGAGTCATACTCCTCCACCATAGCATCAACCCAGACTAGTTACTACACTGCTTCCTCAAAGGAAGAAGGTTCAGTCTCTACACACTCCCCAACCAAGTCCATGTAACGAGTGTACCACTCGGGTGATCTCCTCTGCCTGCGCTGAGAGGATGGTTGTCCCACATTCTCTCTCGCATCCATCACCAATCTGTCAACTTCCCTTGAGCATTTCTACCCATCTCTGGAAGACTCTACATGAGTGGATGTCTCCACTCCTGGATCCTCTGCATGTGGCTGCTCTACATCAGTTTGAGGCTGCTCCTCCTTAGGAACAAAAAATTCCTCCTCTACATGCAACTTGAGCTCCCTCTCAATGGAAACTCACATGGATTTCTATTTGTCGAACTTCAGATCTCTGTGTACCACTATCCTATGACTGGTAAGCAAGAACACCCGATAGTTGTGGGGTGTATCAGTGTACCCCACAAGTATCCCAACTCAGTTGTTGGATCTAGCTTCTTTCGAGCATCTTTGGTCACATGGCAATAAACCGATGATCCAAAGATCCTGAAGTGACTCACATTTGGTCTCTTCCCGAAAAAGGCCTCCACTGCTATCTTCATTCCCAGTATACCATGGGGGTTTTTATTCTGCAAGTATACTACTGTATTGCATGCCTTATCCCACAAATGAAGTGGTAGGCTTTGGTCATGCAGCATCACTCGAGCTGCTCCCACAATCAATTTGTTCTTCCTTTCGACCACCCCATTCTGTTGTGGGTTATGGGGTGCCATCAACTCCCATTTAATTCCTTCAATTGCACAGAAGTCCTTAAACTATTGGGAGACATACTCTCCACCACTGTCACTTCGCAAGGCCCTTATTTTCTTTCTATATTCTTTCTCTGCCAAGGCTTTGAACTCACAAAACCTTGAGAAGGTTTAATCCTTCTTCTGCATGAATTAGATCCAACATCTACGAGAAAATTCATCAATAAAAATAACATAAGACCTTTGTTTAGTGGTGGAGGCTATAGCGAATGGTCCACACACATCTGTATGAACTCGCTCCAGGATTGCTCCAGCTCTACTGTCTCAATCCTGAAAAGAATATTTTGCATATTTACCCAAGGTACAACCTTTGTATGTATCCACTTGCTCCAGTTTTCCCTTGGGAAGTCCAGTAGAAATCTACTGCATGATCTTCAAGGCCCCATGGTGCAAGTGGCCCAATCTTCTATGCCATAGCTTGCCAACATCTTGGCTATGCACCAACTCTGCTTTGGAACTCAATGCATCATAATCGTCTACCTCCAGCTTGTAGAGATTCTTTATTCGAATCCCAATCCTCTTGGTCTGTCCAATGCCGATATGCCTCAGGAATGTGTTTCCTTTACTATAGACTACATCATAGCCTTTGTCTCCCAGCATAGCGACAGACACAAGGTTCTTCTTCAGACCCAGCACATACTTTACATCAGTCAGGGTGAGAGGAGCTCCATGCTCCCTCTGAAACACAACTGTACCTTCACTTGAAACATAGTACTTTCCATCATCACCCATCTCGATGCGCATATGGAGATCCTTCTCCTCCAAGGTACTGAAAAGATTCTTATTGCCAGTCATGTGGAATGAAGCTCCACTGTCTAGGTAGCAAACACACCCCACCATCGATGAAGTCATACATGCAATGAGGGTGAAATCCAATTCAAACTGTGAGGCTAGTGCCTCACCATTTGATCCCTTCTTGGATTTCTTCTGTGGACAATTCGTAGCATAATGGCCCACCTCATGACAATGAAAGTATCTCACTTTCGATTTGTCAATATTCTTCCCACCATTGGAAGAACTTGAGTTGGAATGGGATGCCTTCCCTTTCCCTTTTCTCGCCTTACTCGCTAAGGCTAGATTTTCTTCATCCTCTTGCTTTGATGAAGATCCATCTCTGGTGCTTCTTTTTATCTCCTCCTGCATCAAATCCTATCAAATTAATTCCCAATCTGGCTGTTTATCTCTTCCATTTATCGAGTCTTAGTAGCTATGCCAGCTCTTAGGAAGACCGAGGAGAGAAAGACTCACCATGTCATCATCAGCTATCGTGATCCCTAAACTTCCAAGCTCATCCCTTACAAGTGATGAGCTTGTTCAGATATGTAGAGATCGTGTCACCCTTTTCACACTTAATTTTCTGAAGCTTGTCTTTCAGCGCCCACCTCCTCTAATCATTGTTGTTTTGATATAGATCCTTCAATGTTTTCCACATTGAAAACGGTGTCTCCTTCCTATGGAGACTTTAGACTATGTGGTCTTGAACTCCCTCCATAAGAATCCTCCTCACTCTAGCCACACATTTCTTCCATTCCGCCAATTCTTGGGCATTAGCAGCTGTTGGCTTGGGGACTTCTTGATCAGTGAAGTCCTTCAAACCGTTTTCCTCTAATACTTCTTCCATGTGATCCTTCCAGGCTACATAATTCGAGCTGCCATCAAGGGCATACTCGAATCTCAAACCGTTGAACGCCATTGGTGTTTCCGGGAAAACTAGTGTTTATTCAGATCTGCTAGTCCCACTAAGACGGGTAGCTATCTTAGAAATAAACAATTCAAAGTAACTTGTGTTTTCCTTTATGGGAGAGAGATGAGAGAGAAGCAGAGAGCACCAGCCTTAGAATTTACTCCTTTCTCACTTGTCCCGCTTCAAAGAACACCTATAGAGGCAAAGCAGCAAAATACCATCAAAGCATAGAGATCTATAACCATAAACAATGTAGGATCAGATGTACATTAACCATACAAATGCATACACAAATACAAGATTCAGAGATATACAAGTATATGGAGGAAAACTCAAATAACTTATTGATAGAAGTAGTAGAAGAGAGGATTACAACCCAGCTATCTGATCTAGGTGCTTCCTCCCAGCTGGCCTCTTCACCTCATGAGAACTAGATCCCCAACAATACAATGCTTCATAGAGAAACCAACAACACTTCCTTACAAAATTACAAAATTCCAGCCTTCCTGGATCTCTAGATGAGGATCCATATATAGATTTGCAGGGGGTGAGTCAGCTTTTGGGATTTTGATTAGTGTCATTTCATTGATAGTTCTTGGTTCCACTTGGAGATTTCATGATCTCTTACTCATCCCTAGGCGAATTCAGAGAGGCAAGTGTCATATGAGCAGTTTCTAGAAGATTCTCAGGGTTTCCACCTAGAAAACTGCCTCTGCCATTTTTCTGCTCTCACTCATTGCACCCTACAGAAGGGCTTTTCAGTATGCATCACACCCTTTGTGTGTAACAGGTGAGATGCATCACACCCTCAGCATGGAGCAGTTTGTATGGTCTAGTTTTGACCAGTTCTGAGTAGTTTTTCAGGGAGAACTTTTGGGAAATGATGTGATCAGTTGACCTTGATCCTTTAGGGTTTGAAACAACACTTTTAGGGGTTTGAGAGCCCTTAGTTTATCGACATATGTGATTGGGGTTGTAGTGCCCAAATACAATACAATACAATACAATACATTATCTTCATAATATTTTCATGATCTAGCCGAGGCGGGCATTCCCATGCTCAGCTTTATAAATTCATTTTCATGTACATAGGACAGACAACTGTCAGCGTGGCAGAATGATGATTCTAGTAGAGCCATCATCCCTTAGCTTGGATGATTATCTGTGCAGCTATGGAGTACATTTGATGTCTTTATTTTCCTGAATATATCGCAGCCCGGATGGATGAAACTAGATTCGGGGTCTTCAAACTTGTTCAATCTTTGCCCGATTTCAAGTTGATCCATGTGAAAATATGTTCTCATGTTGAACATGGAAAGACATCGCCTGAGTACCAGCCAATGATGTAAGCTATTAACAGGTATGAGAGGAATCAGCGATAATGATAATGACCCTCAAGGTACTGCAGTACAATTCACGTGGTGCGAATACATGAGTCGATGTCGAACACCATGCAAAATCTTTCGGTCGAAGGCCATTGATGTAAACCTATCGGCAAAAGTGAGAAACTTGCCATTGAGGCATGCAAGCTTCAAAGTACTAAAAGGGTTGTTCCTAAGTCAACTTCTTGGATAATGAGCTGATGTCAACAAGAAGTGACCCGTCGTAGGAGGGACTTAATGAATCCCACACCTACAACACGGAACGAAGCAAATGATTTTGTGGAGGTGAAAATGCTCTGATGATACAAGGTTCAAGGTGGCGGTCATGAAAAATGGAGTGTGAAGGTATTGCAGTGGATGAGGCGTAAGTTGGGTTGGTGAATTCTCTGAGTGACTTCTCTTGAACATATCAGTGACACTGGAATGGATTGGTAGCATTAACCCCAAAAATGGAAGGTACAGAGGACCAATGGTGATATGATCAGTGAATGGAATAACCCAACCCGACTCAATCATGGCGATGGAGTGAAAGTGTATGTTCAAGAGCGACCTACTACCAATAAAGTTCTTCAAGTTTTCTCCTCTTTTTCCCCAGTCATTGCTGACCAGTACCTCTTTATTTTTGTCAAGGTTGAGGAGGATAACATATGCGTGTTCTATAATTTTCCCTTCAGGCAAACCTATCGCTACGTTTTAACAAGCCTAGCGACAATGAAACTCGCTCTTGTCCGTATGGACAAGTTTGTCGCTATTGTTTTAACGAGTTTAATAACAAAGACAACTCGGTCCTTTTCATATTTAGAGAGTCTAAAAAGAGACAGAAAGGAAACTCCAGTAGTCCTTTTTCGTGGTATAATCCCTTAAGTCTGAAAAAGTTTAAAATAATATGAAAGGAATGAATTTTCGATAGTTTTAGCGAGCCGAACAAGACAAGCGCTTGATATTTTTGTGTAATTATCCCTCAAGTCCAAAAAGATTAAAATATAGAGGAGGGAAGGTGCTTCCCTTTACTTTAACGAGCTGGAAAGGCCAGTAGCTCAAAAATCTTTTCATATTTTACGAGTCTAAAAAGAGCTTAAAAGAGACTCGTTTTTTAGGAACGAGTGATGTTTTCAGGTAGTAATTGGTTCCAGGTAAGTTTGGAACTTTTCAAGCGCACCAGTGTGAAGAAGGTGGCTAATAGAATCACTCGTCGCAATTATTACTTAAAAGGGTAAACAATCAAGTGGAAGCGTATGATCAGCTAAAAGAGTGGAGGTGAAGGTAAGAACATGACCAAGGCTCAAAAGGCTAATAGTAATGCGATCACAAAGGTTATTTACCGAAAGGTGGATTCATTTTTGAATGAGCTTGAATCTTTAGAAACTATGCTCAGTGCTACATTTATTTTTTAACAATCTTGAACTTTACGGAAACAATGCTCACGCCAGTCGTCTTTAATGATGTCTCTCAATAGTAGGTTCATTTTTTAGTGAGCATGCCCCATGTGAAACTTTTCTCAGCGCCTTTTGTATGCAGGCTATAAACGACCAACTATAGAACTAACTACACTAGGGGTTAATGAACTACTGAGGTTAGGTAGGATAGTTTTGTACAAAACATTTCCTTTGCTTTGTCAGGCTTCCAACAAAGGTGAATGGTGGATCAGACCAATAACCTAACCTAAGAAGTTGAAGTTAGTAAAATACTAGGGGTTAGAGTTACGTTGGTCGCTTTTCACTTGCGTAAAAAAGGTTTGCATGCCCCTAGGTATAAAGAAAAGTAAAGTTTCCAGGTTACCATATGGAAGTATCTGCTTTAAAGCAAGATTGTTTCGTCCGCATAGTAGACAAAACACTTCCTTGGCTCTGTCCATAGACAAAGGTGAATGGTGTGAGCTTCCAATCACATAACCTTCGACGAGGAAATCCTATTCCAGATTGATCCCATATCCTAAACTGACGGGTGTGTCAGACTGGTCATATATCCTACAAGGAAATCTATCACCTGCTGAAGTAGACCCAGGTGCATGCCCCCTAGGTTTCGTCACATTCACCAAATCACTTGTGGTCATTAGGTGGATGGATTGGGGGTTGATGAGGCATTCCTTGTGCAAAGAGACCATTCAGGGATGGAATTCAACTAGTAGTCATGTTTGAACCAGGGAATGAAAGTTGATCAACAAGTTGTACCATTATGCCATCATACAGGAATCGCATCACCTGAAAGAGTGAGGAAACAATAGCTCCCATGCTGTAAATGTAGTCACGCCCAAGGAGTAGATTGTAATCTAGTGGCCCTTGGACTACCATCACATTCAAATGAACAGTTTTCCTTCTCAAAGTTATAGGCAAATTTGGAAGGATCCCTAACAGTCAACTGGTTCCTTTATTGAAGCCTAACAAATTTCGAATCTCAGGCAGAAGCGATGGCGAACCAAGTGCTTTCCATGTAGTTGAGGAAAGGATACTCAAAGCCCCTTCATCTATGATAGTGCCAGCCATGATCATTCTATAAGCTTGTACTATGATTCGGAATGGTACATTAGATGGTAGGCAGGGTCCTGCTAGTAGATTCCAATCAAAGGAAACAACTAGATTGCTTGGAGGAGGGATCGAATAAACAGTCAGATGAATCTATTGGAATGGGGAACTTCCCTCTTATGGTAAAGGAATGGGTAGATTGCCCCCATGTTCATCAGACTCTGTGTTAACAAAAAAGAATTTGAACGGTGTTGTTCTCATTCTCTTTGGAGACCATATCATCTGAAGGTGGACCTTCTGAATACAAGACTGGGTCAACTGCCGTCTCGACCTATTGACTTTGGTCTGGTGTGGACTCAGAGGGTTTATCTTCAATGATAGGCATTTCGACTGACAACAAAGGTATGTCAGTCAGGTTTTCAACTAGAAATGGACTTGGCAAGAGTTTCTTGTATCCAGGTGGAAGTTGCTGCGGTGAAGCAGGACAGTTATCCAAGACTCTTTTAGCTTCGTCCAGAAAATGACAACGGTGGAGGGCATGATCACCTTCACACAACCCACTAGGAAATTTAGATCTTCCATTTTCCCCACTGACTTCATTTTCACTAGTTGATGGTGTACTCTCGACATGATCGACAGAGGTTGAAGACAACGGATTGTGCAAGTGGGGAGACCTGTCTCTCAAGATCCACGAGATGCAAGGACAATCTCGATGATAGTGGTCTCCTTTGCAAATGACACATGGAGAATTGGGTTTGGACAATGCTGTGTGCGGATTTTTGCTGGATGATGCATGGTTGCCCCCTTGTGTAGCTGGCTTCTTCTTCTTCTTCTCAGCTACTTGGTTTTTAGTGTCACTAGTTTCACCAAGCGAAGAGGAAGAAGGAGAGGGAGAAACAAACGAAGTAGAAGGGGGGGGAGCAACTCTAGTATCATCTGGTTGTTGAAGAATTACAATGTTTTGAACAACAGAGGTCGAGAATAGCCATACTGGTAAGCCAATTGTGAGTCCTGGAAGGGACAATGTAGCCATGTATGGAGCACCAATATCTCCCCAAGAAGAGAAAGGACTAGGATTCCCCCCAAGGGGAAATCCTTGATTGGTGGACTCCATTATCTCAACCTAAGACCAACGAGGGAACAGTGATGTTATTCTGAATTAAATAAATTTTATGACACTTTGACACAACTTGCTTTTTCAATTTTTAAGAGTTGAGAAAAAGCTAAAGATGGCTCTAGTTGCCTTCAATTTTTAATGAGCCTGAAGTGACAAGTGCTCAGATGGACCTTTTCTTTTAAGGAGTAAAAAAGGAACGAAAGTGACTACTCTAGAAATCTAGGCAGAGGGATTACCAAACCAATCACAAAACTATAATATACACCTCAGTGGTAAATTATAAAGATATTACCGAGGACTTTACGTATGGCAGTCAATCTTCCTGAATGTTGTGTTCAGTGCATTGCGATCGATAGGGTAGTAGACACGGCTTCCTAAGGATAAAGGATCTCAGCCTAGTGTGGTCTCCCAATATATACTCAATGGTACGTGGGAGGACAAGTCCGTACTGACACTTGTCATATCAAAGAGGAGGAATCACCCAACCTACGATGAAAATGATAGTTACCAGGCTTTACGACACCAAAATACATCTCTAGCCTAGACTTCTAGCTATTGTGCATTAGGTTCCAAAGCATTTTTATGTTTATTGAGGTTTATTTTATAGTTGATCTTTCTTAAGAAGTTTGCCTTTCAAGGTTCACCGCGTGATGTAGATGTACAATTCATAAATATGCAATCTAAATGATAAGCAATCGTTTATTTTCTTTTAGCAATGAAAATCCTAGCTACTAAGGAAAGAAGAGTAAAATTCTTTCAACAGAGAGCAAAGAGCACACACTAAATGCACTTTTCCTAAATCAATTTCTGCATGCAGTCTAAATGCAAATGCACATGCATGTATTTTTTTTTCTATTTCCTTAATGTGAGAATGACAAAAAGAAAACTAAGTACAAATCCGAACTATTTTTCCTCAAAGTGACACATTAGAAATTTCTTTTCAAAACGAAAGGAAGACTAAGATGACACTTTCACTTTTGAATAGAAAATTGTTTTCGACACTTCAAAGAATTGACAATTCAAATCAAATACAATGGCAAAAGTATAATAGACTATCTAAAAGAGGAATACTTTAGGACACTCTTTTTCTTGACTGAAAACGACAACTACGACGCTTCTGAATCGAAAGACGACAGTTCAGTTAAGCTACTATTTGCAAAGGAGGACTGGAAATGAGGAAAAATACATAAAAATAACATTCACAATTCCTTATCAATGGAGGCTGAATAATGTAAAGGAATAAGGCTTCAACAGTGATATATACTGATCATAGGTAGCAAGACTACTGAATAGAGCTGAAAACAATGAAGAAAAAACCAAAATCTAGAGAGAGAAATAGTCTCATTCAATCATCGCACCTGTCCTTAAGGGAAACAGGGATGTATCTCACCTGCAACACACCGGAGGTGCAATGCATCAAGACTGCCAATGAGAGACAGTGCGATGGTCCAGGGACGAGACTGAGCTTGGTTTTCACCCACAGTTTGCAACTAAGTTCAAGGATTTAGGCCTAGCTTATGATAGACAGTAAACAAAAAGTATAGAGGTATGATATAATGAGGTTATTGAGCTACCACCAGGGCACTTAGGATGTTTGTAAGTCAGATGTTTAGTTCATAAACCAACCCATAGATTGACTGAAGTAGCATTGATCTACTTTGCAGTTGCATAGAAAAAGTAGTTCGAAGGCTAGCTGGCTTAACTTCAAGCTCCATTTGTAGTTTATAAAGAAAACAACAGTAACAAACAAACAAACTATTCGCTCCCTAGTGGAGTCACCATTTTGTTTCCGGGAAAACAAGTGTCTATTCAGATCTGCTAGTCCCACTAAGAAGGGTAGCTATCTTAGAAACAAACAATTCAAAGTATATGGAGGAAAACTCAAATAACTTTATTGATAGAAGTAGTAGAAGAGAGGATTACAACCCAACTGTCTGATCTAGTTCCATCCTCCCAGCATGAAAGCCCTCTTCACCTCATGAAAAGCTAGATCACCCAACAATACAATGCTTCACAGAGAAACCAACAACACTTCCTTACAAAATACAAAATTCCAGCCT
>APFE031588808.1:11034-32323 GCA_000404065.3 Pinus taeda
GAGCAAGTAGATGACACCCACATTAACCTAATGGGCCTAAATGATGAGCAGCAAGTTTTTCTGAGTCATGAAGATCACAAGGAGGATGACATTAAGCAGTTTCAAACCAAGTCAGGTGAGTCATTTGACTTTAAAGAAGGTTATGACACAACTATTTATGAAGTTCACAAGCAATACAAGCTAAGAAGCAGAACTGTAAATGTAACATAGCCTAAAAAAGCAAAGGATAGCCTGCAGCCTAAAAAAGCCATAGTTACAGAACCACATGACAAAACTGATTCAGTTACAAATGAAATAACCGTTAAAGAAGTAACTGAACTATTTCCCTCAAAACAAAAGCCAACGTCTGCGCCACCTTTGCAGCCTGATCCAAGTAATACTCGTCAAGAGATGAGTAAAAAAGATAAGTCTCATGATCAAGATAAGAATTAAGAGGAAAACTTAATAAACAAGGAAAAGATTATCACCCACAATACCAAGATCCAATCTGAAAGACCTTTTGACCTAGAAGCTGAAATTGGCAAATTGAAGATAGCAATTCCTCTTTCAGAATTAGCCAAGCATGACATATACAAACAACAAATCAAGAACTCTCTTCAACTTACTCGTAATAAAGATAATGTCAATGTGTTAGATGATACCCTAGAATTGCTTTTCGGCCCAGAGGTTGATGGAAAGACAGCAGTTACAGGGATCTTAACTTTCTATGTCAGCTTGCATGTTCATGATAAGATACTACATAATGCAATGTTTGATTCAGGTGCCTCTCACAATCTTATGCCTAAATCAGTGATGGAGAGACTCAACCTAGACATCACACGACCTTATAAGGACCTATTTTCATTTGACTCCAGCCAAGTTAAATATTTAGGCTTAATAAAAGATCTTTGTGTGTCACTGGTCCAGTACCCAAATAAAACAATTTTGATGGATGTTGTAGTTGCTGATATCCCACCCAAATATGGAATGCTGCTATCAAGATCATGGGGGGCTAAACTCCAAGGTTCCCTACAATTAGACATATCATATGCCACCATTTCAGTCTTCGGTCAACCCAAGAGGCTATATAGAGAGTCACTTATGAAATACATGGTCAGCACTAAAGATAAGCCTCAAAACTTTCCCATATATGCTGTGAATTCTGACATAGACTCCTATATTCTCTTCAATGACAATACAGGTCCCACAAACGATGAAGAAATCCAGACAATCAAACAAGATCAGCATATAAATGAAGAAACTCCTGATCTAGAAATATTGGTTGAGAAGTCAACAAACAAAAATGTTCAAAAAGACAAACCAAATGTAAGCCAAGATCTCAAATTGTTGATGCCAAGTCCCACTACAATTGACAATCCTTCCCTAAATCAAGAAGTCCTCTGGTTTCTTGAATTCGATGGGTCAGTAAACAAATTTGGGGCAGGGGCAGGGGTTTGGATACATACCAAACAAAACAATCATGCAGAGGGCCGATCCTATAGGTTAAACTTCAGATGCACCAACAATATGGCAGAATATGAAGCTCTCTTACTAGGCCTTAAACTAGTAAAACCCTTACAAGCCATAAGAGTTTCAATCCTAGGAGACTCAGACCTAATCATCCAACAAGTAAAAGGAAACTTTGTCACTAATGACAAAAGACTGAGATCTTATAGGTCTGCTGCTACTGAAATACTAAATTCCTTCACTGAATTCCAAATAACCAAAATTTCTAGAACCCATAACCTTCATGCTCATAGTTTGGCCACATTTGCAAGCACTTGCAAACTACCTTTTGAACCCCAACATTGCTTTACAGCTAAGATAAAACACAGACCTTCTGTCCCAAATAATGTCAAGGATTGGCAAGTATTTGAGGATGATACACAAATAAACAATTTCTTGACTCTATAGCAAGAATTTTCAGGACTAAGCATTGATATAGAGGCTGCAAGTGATTCACAAACACTAGCTGAACAACACCAAACAAATATCTCACTCGAAACAGCAAATCAAATGCTTTGTCCAACAAACTTTGACCAGGAGAAAATGCAAGAACTTGAACAAGTTCATGGTGAGGAAATAGCTGATACTGAAGCTGAAGTTATACAATGGAAAGACAATTTTCTTCCAACAGGCCTAACTCCATTGGAGGACATTTTTGACTCAAATGATGTCCCTAGAAAACCAAAATTGCAACCCCTTAATGCTGCCATTGAAGAGTGCAACATTGGAACTGTTGAAAAGCCCAAGATAATTAAATTATTTGCATCTTTACCACCCGACCAGAAGCCTAAATACATTGACCTCTTCAAAGAATTCCAAGATGTCTTTGCATGGAGTTATGAGGATTTAAAATCCTATGATACCTCCATCATTCAACATACTATCCCTCTTAAGCCAAATCAGAAACCTTTTAAACGGAAATTGAGGAGGATCAATCCTATGCTTCTCCCTTCAATTGAAAAAGAGGTACAAAAAATGTTTAAAGCTAGCATAATAGCACCGATCAGATTCTCAGAATGGATTTCGAATTTGGTCCCTACAAGAAAGAAAACTGGTGAAATAAGGCTTTGTGCTGATCTAAGGAACTTTAATCAAGTGTCCCTAAAAGATAATTACCCCTTACCCAAGATGGATCACATCTTGCAAAGAGTAGTGGGGGCATCAAGAATTTCTTTACTTGATGGATTCTCAGGCTTCAACCAGATCCTAGTCCACCCTGATGATCAGGACAAAACAACATTTACAACCCCATGGGGAACCTTCAAATATGTCAAAATGCCTTTTGGGTTGAAAAATGCAGGAGCTACCTTTCAAAGGGAAATTGATATTTCCTTTTCCAAAGAAATCCATGATTTCCTTGTCATCTACTTAGACAACCTCACACCTTTCTCAAAGTCTGACCAAGAACATTTGAAACATCTAAAGCAAATATTCACAACTTGCAGGAAATATGGAATTTCCTTAAATCCCAAGAAATGCCTGTTTGGTTTGGAAGAAGCTAGTTTGTTAGGTCATATCATTTCAAAGGATGGCATTAGGATTGACCAAGACATAATACAGGCCATCCTGCAAATGCCCCACCCAAGAAACATCAAAGAATTACAAGCGTTCCTGGGGAAGATCAACTTCCTCACGAGATTCATCCCAAATTTGGCAGAATCAAGCAGATTACTAAATAACATGCTGAAAAAGGATTCAAAGGTGAAATGGAAAGTAGAAGCAAATCAAGCTTTTGAAGGAATAAAGTTGGCCCTTACCCAAACTCTAGCTTAACAAATCCTCAATTTGACAAAGAGTTTATCATCTTCTCTTTTGCTTCCCAACATACTATTGTTGTTGTCCTATTACAGAAAGATGACCAAGGAAATGAGAGAGCTATTGCATTCTTTAGTAGAGCTCTCAGAGATGCTCCCCTAAAATATCAGATCATGGTAAAGCAAGCATATGCCTTGGTCAAAGCCATCAAAGACTTTAGAATTTATATCCTATACTCCCATGCTATAGCTTATGTACCAAGTCCCATTGTCAAAGACATACTCACTCAAGAAAACTTGGAGGGCAAAAGAGGAAAATGGATTTCCAACATCTTAGAATTTGACATTGAAATAAAACCTAAAAAATTGACAAAAGGGAAAGGTTTGGCTAAATTAATGTCTGAAACAAATTCCCAAGCCTTGGACATCAACCAACTGGACAGTGAACCGGAGCTGGTGACTCCAAAGATCAATGTAGCCTATGAACAATCTCTGTGGTATTCCGATATCTGTTATATATTGAAAAACCTATGTGCTCCCCCAGGATTTTCCAGGACCAAATGTAGGTTCTTAAAAATGAAATCCTCAATATTTTGTGTAATAGAGGGCAATTTGCTTTGGAAAAACCATAAGGGTATATTGCCAAACTACTTAATTGAAGATGAGGCTAACAATGTCATAAAAGAATTTCATGCTGGTGATTGTGGTGGACATTTGTATTGGAAGTCCACCGTGGATAAAATACCGAGGGCTGGTTACTATTGGCCCACTTTGTTCCCTGATGTCAAAAATTTCACTACCTCATGCCATAAGTGTCAAATATTTGAGGGAAAGAGAAAATTACTACCACTCCCTTTGAGGCCTATCACAACAGAAAGACCCTTTCAGCAGTGGGGCCTGGATTTCATTGGGGAAATTTATCCCTCATCCTTAGGCCAGAATAGATGGATCCTCACAGCCACAGACTACTTCACCAAATGGATTGAGGCCATCCCATGTAGACAGGCAAATGATTCAGTAATCATTCAGTTTTTGGAGAACAACATATTGTGTAGATTTGGTTGTCCCAACAAGATAATAACAAACAACGCTGCTGCTTTTAGATCCAAGAAAATGGTGAATTTCTGCCACAAATTTCATATTACTTTGGGTCATTCCACCGCATACTAACCTCAAGGAAATGTCCTAGCTAAATCATCAAATAAAAGCTGATAAACATCATCAAGAAGGTGTTGGAAGAAAATAAGAAGAATTGGCATAAGAAACTTGTGAATGCCTTATGGGCAGATAGACTAACAACCAAGAGATCCATTGGTGTCATCCCATATGAGTTATTCTATGGATTAGAAGCCAAATTTACTTTATCACTACGGGTTCCTGTTATGAAACTTCTTCAAGAAAGTCAAGCTAAGCCCAATGACATGAAAGAAGGGTCAATCAGATAATATGTTTGCAGCAAACCAGAGACCAAGTTTATAGAAGAGTACAAGTTCTCCAAGAAAATTTAAAGAAAGATTTTGATAGAAGGACTAAGGCTGAAGATTTCAGCGTAGGTGACAAAGTCCTCAAGTGGGACTTAAGAAGGGAAGATAAAGGGAAACATGGAAAATTTGATTCTCTTTGGAGAGGAACATTTATTATCCAAGCAGCCCAAGGAAACAACACCTACTTCCTAAAAAATCTAGATGAAACTGACTTAAATGAAGGTCCTGTCAATGGTAGGATGTTGAAGCATTATTTTGACTACTTTCCATGCATATACCAGGGTCTTTCCTCATGTACATAATCAGTTGTATTCATTTTCTTTCAGCATACTAATAGTTCAGTTCAAAATATTGTTGTAAATAAGCAGAAAAAAGGCTTTATATTCTAGAAATTCCACATAGGTGATAGCCTCCAGTTTTGAAGTGCAAAGAGATAGTTTTCAAGTTTTGGTAGGAGCAGTCAAGGGCCAAGGCATTCTGACCTGTTGTTCTTGGTCTTTCAAAGAAAAACCATCCCCAAGTGGAGCCACTGTTAGCTACCTATACCAATAGGTTTCATCTTTCATGATTAGCAAGGGAAGTGCCAATATGATCTACTTTGGTGATACCAAGATCTCACATTCTTATGGAAAAAATATACTTGTTTTGATTGGTGCTGCCCTACTTATGGATGGGTGATCCAATAGCCTAAGTTGGGTCATGCCATGTTTCAATTTTTGCTATAGATTAGAGAAAGAAACCTGTCCAAACAGCTCAATCTTGGCAGGTAAAGTAGATAGGTAGAGAAATAAAAGTTCCCAACTGTTTAATCTCGGGCCTTGGAAGCAATAACGGTAGCTTTAGATAGAAAATCAAAAGAAAGCCAAAAGGAAAAGAAAAGGCACAAAAGGGTTTGCAAATCTAAGTGCACCCTCTTTGGAGTAACAAAAAATGCTAGGAAATAGAGTGGGTAGGTAGAGGGGGTTGCAGAAAGTTTGGTTCATGGCATCTCACTGACCTAAAGCAAAGGTGAAAAACATGGTGCCAGTACAAATGGCCTATTTGCAGCAGTCTTGCAGAAGCCTAATGGAGCATGTCTAACTTCCAAATCACCCGCTATCACATTCATGATTAACATCCGTATGCCACCCATGTACACCAAGAAAATCAAAGTCTTTTGTTGGTTCAGAGTTTCTAAAAGCCACATTTCTTGTGCAAATATTCTATTCATTTTGATCTACTTCCTAAAAACTAAGTTAATTTCATAAAAACTTAGTATCCCCCCCCATCCATCTCTTTCACTCATATTAACTACTAGCTTATCACTGTTTAACTCCCTATACCCCCTATTCCCCTATTACTATGTAAAAATTGGCAAAAAACCCAAAAATCTAAGTATCCCCTCCCCCGAGCATTATAGCTCTAGCTATGATTTTGAAGGTCTCCAAGCGCTAAAACATTTGAGCGCAACCCAAAGAGCGCCAAATAATTAACCCTGGAATTAATCTGAGATTTTCTCGGATTAATAACCTTAAAGCAACTTTGTAAAGAAACCTTTGTAAAAACCCATTTAACCCGTAACGCTGAAAAAAACCAAAAAACCTACTTTTTCGAAAGTTTCCGCCAGGTGCGAATTTCAGAAACAATAATATTTTATTCTCCCCGCAGTGCGTATTACCCACACATCTTATCAATCTGTCGACCGTAGGATCTGGGCTCTCCCATCCGATGGCCCACATGATATCGGACGGGCATCCATGTCCGAAAGATACCTTCCGAGAAACTCTGAGAGGGTGACGTCAGGCCTCCGCCACGCGTCACCCCCCAGACTCTCTCGGAGCGCCCTCTGACAATACCGCGACCGTATAGAGGGCGGTCCGAGAAAACCCGCTTACCACTCTACAAGACCGCTTGCCCACGCCAGCGCCACGACCCGCCCACGTCACTTCCACTTGGCGCCCTATCAACACCCCTGACCGCCAGCGCTCCTATGTGTCCGCCACCTGTGAAATCCCCGTGGACCACTCACAGTCTGCCACGTCACCCGATGATGTCATGCTGACGTCACCCGACCCTAACCCCACCTGATGACGTCATGCTGACGTCATCCAAAAGCGCGCCAATAAGCCAAAAAGTCCACATTTAGGCCGATTTTCGCGTTTTTTCTCATTTTCGCTGAAAGAACTATTGCTCTCCTCTGCATGAAAATTACGTCCATCTGCCGCCAACCTGCAGAAATCGACCTAAAGAATGCTGCCGCCTACAACGCGCCTGTATTTGTCACCATTGCCGGCAATTCACCAAGTATTTACACAGAGCATCCCTTCAAAGCTTAGTTATGTCCATATTTCTCCGGAACTAAATTTACAAGAGTAAGACAACCTATTTTTAGCAGCAAATCCCCGGAAAAACAAGCATTCCTCACAGGTGCAGGGTCGAATTTCACCTCCTGAACCCATATACAGTCACCCTTCCCCAAATTCCCACTCTGTCCACGCATTCGTGGACTGTAAACCTAAAAGGCATAATTCACAAAGAAAACAAAATTGCCAGCTCCTGCAGTCCCTCAATTAACTCTTGTTGAACATTTTGCACCATTGTCACCACAGTTGCCTCATTTACCCTTACAATTGGCTTTACTTCTGCAAAATTAGCCCTCTGTGGTTTCCTGCCCGCTAAAACCAGTTCAGCACCAAGTCATAACTACTGCTTAGACATGGAGACACCAATAGTCCTCAATGGTCAACCTCTGAATGCCCCACACAGAGAGCGAGAGTGGAAAGCCCTAGGTGATAAATATTACCAGATTCTAGACTCCATGACCATGACAGCCAAGTTCAATATTCACCTGATGAATGAATTAAAGGCCTAATATCTTAGTGGGGCTGACACCTTAGGAATTTCGAATTCCCACATACCCATTTACAACCTCCCTCAAGTCAATGTCCTCACAGACTTGATAAAACAATGCATGTCGAGCTATTACCCCTATCAGAGAGCCGTCCTCAGCCCCTCAGGCTCAGTATTGTTCCATATCACCCCTGAGGCCATCAATGAAATGCTCCACTTTCACACCACAAAACCCCTAACTCCTCTGTCCATCCATGATTTGATAACGAAATGGGGAAAGTTGTCTAGTGATCAGATTGCCAGGGTTAACCAATTGTTCATTGACCCTCAATATCAATCTATGACCGCTGCCCTTCCCATAACATATCCATATCTTAATGAACTGGGCAAAATGATGGTAGATTTGATCAGTTACATCCTGGGTTATCGGACATATGAGGATGTGGATGAAACCATTATGGCAATGCTTTCCATTTTCTCCCCAGGGATGCCTCCTGCTGTACATTATGATTTTGCCACTTTTATTGCTAATAAGATTCATGAGAAATTAATGAATCTGGAGAGGGAAAAGGTGTTTAAATACACCAGGTACATATACCATTTATTCTTGTTCTATCAGCCGGATGCCTTCCCTGTCCCTCTCAAAAAGCTAGATGCCCAGGGAAGCCCAAGGTCGGTTGTATTTTGGTCTTCAGTTTGCCATCTTCTGCCTTATTCACCTTACACTTACTGTGAATTTATTGATCTTTTCATTCATCTAGCTATGACCTTGTTGTTGGGTGCCCCCCCCCCCAGATTGACTGAGGAAATGCAGAGAATTGTCCAACTCTCAAAGGCCTACAACATTGGTGATTGGTACTTCTACCAACACCATACAGTAATTAGAGTATATGGCTATGAGCTGAATCCCTATAGGCTACCAAGATATGTCCCTATGAGACTCCTTTCCCTAGAGTACTTCATTCAGTTTGGAAATGCAAACTTTGTCCATTTCCAAAGTAAAAGCAAGAAGGTGCAACTAAAGGTGAGGAATCAGCTGGGCCCCTTTTTGTACAATAAGATGGAGGAAGGATGGAGGGAAGCTGATAGGATTCTAGACACCCTCAGACTTCAAACCAGTTTCAAGTGGGTGCCTTATGACCCTAATCACTTCATTTCCCTTAGGAGAATAAAATACAAATTTGGTGGCTATGTTCATGTGAAACTGCCTCATATTGAGAAGTATGCCAATGCCCTAAGCTGGAAAGAAGGCACCTTAGAAGAGCTAATTGGTAAAGAAGAAATGCTAAGAAGAGAAACAAGAAATCTTGAGAAAGAGGATGACTTGGAACATTGTGGGTAGGTTTTTTCCTCCTGTCAAAGGCAAATTGGAGCAGCTGCCTCATCTTCCACAGCCCAACAGCAAGTAGCCGAGATTGCCCAACAGGAAACAAATAAAGATAAGGGCAAGCAGGTGGAGCAGGAACAACCACCTCCTACAATAGAGCAACAAACAGAGCAGCAAGTAGAAAAGGAGGTCGAACTGCAACAAGAACAACAAGAACCTCAAGAAGAGGGGCATCCTATGCAACAAGAACAAATGGCTGAAGCCCCAGCACCTACTGAGCAACAGGCTCAAGAGAACATGCCTTCTGGGCAAGAGAATACGGTGGAGACCTCAGTGCTCCAAACTCCACAAAAGGTGGAAAAAGGAAAGAAGAGGGACAGAGAGTAGGAGACTCCCCTTACCACGTCCACAAATCAAGGGGAGAAAAGGTAGAGATTAAATCCCCTCTTTGAGGAAGAAATTCCTATGGGGAAATCGGTGATAATGGGCCCACCAAGTATGGAGGTATCTCTAGTTCCTTTCAGCAGGAACAAGAGAGAAATCTTGGAGGAGAGGTCAGCTCCTCAAGTCATCAAAGAAAAGTAGAGGTAAGCATCAAGCAACTGTTTACTTATATCAAGAGGAGAAATGAGCCACTCAGGCTCCAAATATACAACCAGTTGCTAAAGATGGCCCCTACAAATCAATAGAGGCTTATGTCAGCCTATGACATATGAGAAGGAAAAATGACCATGAGTCATTCCATGCCCACCACGCTGCAGCCACAGTCAGCTGCAGACTACATAAGAACCAACCTGGAGGTTCTTGCAAAAGACATTCACGCTATGGACCAAATAGAACTTCATAAGCAAACGGGTGAAATGGTCTATGCAACATTAGCAGACAAAGCAATGTTGGCAAAAAGGCTGGAAAACAGCCTAAACAATACAACTGCACAACTGAAGTTGGAGAAAGCATCCTCCCTGGCCAAAGACAACAGGATCAAGTCTTTGGAAGATATAATTATAGAGCTTGGGCATGACCCCAAGGATCCAAAAGCCGTACAAACGTTGCTAAAAATAAGAGATGCAGACCCTGTAGCCCTGAGAAAGAAGGTAAAGCTCCTAGCAACCATTCACCCCCAAACAGATGAGGTTTCCCAGCAGAATCAAGAACAAGAGATAGCTACATTGCTGGTAGCACTGCACAAGAAACTAGTGCAGACAGAAGGGAGGCTGGAAGACAGAGAGGCTGCACTGCAGGCAACCCTGCAGCAGAAAGAGCGAGGCCAGACTTCTCAGCCCCCTCCAGAGGTTATTAACCTTGAGGAGCCTCCAAAGACCACGCCTCCTCCCACAGAAGGAGCAACAACAGCACCATCAACATCAGCACCAACACCATCAATATCAACAGCAACACCAACACCATCTACAGAGCAGGCTCCTAGCCTCGACATCCAGAAATTGTTGAATGAGGTCTAGGCCCTAGAAGCCCAGGACAGAACTGAATGGAGCCAAGGATGAGTTGGCCAAGCTGAATGAGAAGTATGATAAATCAAAGCAGAATGTGGCTGAGAAAGGGAGAGAAATAAAAACTCTCAAAGAAAGGATAAAGGAGTTGGAGAATGAGCTCACCCTTGACAAAGTGGTGGCTGCAATCAGGACAGTTTTGTGGACCCACATTGGCCAATCAATAACAGATCAATGGCAATACATTGAGACTATTCATGAGAAAATGGAGCTCATAGGTAAAGCACAAAGGGAAGTGCATAGAGCAAGGGCATCTCTAGGCAGTATGCCTGAGATAGCCAGCTGAATGATTAATGTGCTCAATAATCGGACAGGTCCTCAGGTGGCAGCAATTGGGATCTCTAATAGGACAAAGACTATCCAGCTAATAAACAGGGTCCCCACACTGAAAATCCTGGTGCAGACATTGGACAGAAGAAGCCACGACATGCAAACAGAGGTAAATAGGTTCATGGAAAAATTTGCAGCACTACAGGGCAGAGGTCTTCCCAGCTTGCTTAACAGTGCAGGAAAACTCCTATCACATGAGGTCTATGCAAAAAGGGTGAACAAATTTGCCACCAATCAGATCAGTCAAGGAGCAAGCAGCTCACAGGCAACAAGGCCAACATCTGGGCAGAGTCTCTATGACAGAGTAGAGAATTTATTTTTTATTATGAATGAGATTAGCCATCTGTTTGAACTGCCTCCGAACTTCTACAAATACACAGAGGCAGATGAGACCTTGGATGCAATTTTGAGGCATCAATTGCCTACACAGGAATGGTGGACCTCCATGATATAGTTATTATTTTAAACAAGGGGTTTCATCTAAATTTTGTCATCGAAATATATAAGTCATCGCATTCAGAAAGTGTGATGCATATACTATGACCAAAAGGTGGAATGAGCCACCTCAGCAGGAAGACTTGGCCACCAAAAGTAGCAATGAAAGCTACAGGTAGCAGGGCCGAGAAAAGGTTCAGCATGACAGAGCATAAAGACACATCATTCAGCATTAAAGCAAAAACGCTCAACCGACTCAGTCTCCTCCAAAGGTCAAGAAGAGGCCTGACATCATTAAAGAGCATTTATCTTACATTCAGAGTAGCAATAACTTTCTTATTTGATATTTTGTAAAGTTGGTGAGCGTAGTTAATGTATCAAATGACTCAGCATTCAGATATTTTGTAAAACCTATTGTATATATTCCCCCTCGCACAAACTTTGAAGGGGTTGTTGTTGGTTTTGTTTTTCTCTTATGAAGAAATGAGAACTCGGCTGTAATTTTCAGAAGGATGTTATAAATAAAGCTTGGACTTTACAGGAACTGAGTCTAACTGGTGCATGTTGTGATTGGAACCATTGAATGCTACAAGATTCTAGTGCTATGGCTTGATATAATAAGTGTTTCTCTATCTCTGTTAATGTTTCTGTTATTTCTTTTAACTCATGACTCTCACATGTTGTTATAAATCTAGGAAAGAAAGAAAAAGAATAGCTCAGTTGTCCATGGAGACACCCTGATCTCAATCTATCTTCACTATAAATGTTTTTCATAACTTCAGCTGTTTAAATTGGAATTCCTAACTGCTGCAATAAGCCCTGAATATTTCACAATATCTATTTGGTAATTCATTTATGCTACTAAGTAGAGATTGTTGTTCAAATTTATATCACACTGTCGGTAACTCCATATCCCATTGTTTCACTCACTAAATCAGAAATTATATTAACAATAGCCATCTAGCCTTGCAGGAAAACTTTCTCCATCATAGGCACCAGAACTATCTCACTTTTCTGACTCCATATGCCCAATGGATTAGCATCTTTCTGCACTCTTCATGCCCTTCTTACAACAAAAGTTCACCAAACAAAGTCTTAAACAAGAAACTGAAACTTTTAACTAGCCTAGAATACTCACAAAGCATAGCTGAAATTTAAAGAGAGAGCGCTCTCTGATTATAGATAGGCTAGGATCTATAATCCAAAGGCTGGTTAGTGGTTACCCCGGCCGTATTCCCTTGGGAGTCATAGGGAACAACCTGGGTGTTAATAGATTAAATATTATATAAGTGCGCGAATCCATATTTACTACCGGTATGAAAAAAACAAAATCACATTAAATAAAGAAAAAAATAGATTGACTTTTCAAAATGAGAATCATATGTAGTTACTTCACTAGTCACATATAGGTGTGTTGGTTAGTGTATATGGTTTATAATATAATATAATAAAATATTATAATATTATATTATATTATATTATAAAATAAATCATAATATTTGAATCAAATTTATATTTTTATTTATGAAAATGAAAATATGAATGGGACTTATATTTAAATAAGCAATATATTATATTTATACAATAAATATATTTAAATTTATAAATAAGTGTTTGTTTTGAATATGAATTCTAGTATAATATTAGAATAATATAAATTATATATAGAGAAATATACAATTAATTTTGGTTCAAATATATTATATTTTTAATTATCTAAATAAGTTTATCTTTTTTTAATGTGAATTAAAATAAATATAATAACATATTTTTTTGTTTGAGGTAATGTGAATCTAAGATGATAGGGACTCTTAAGATGTGGTTCATTGGATTTTAAGTGATTATAGTGACCGAGAATAACACCTCACTTGGGCCACACCATTCCATATCATAAATTCAAGGTAAGTCCCACATAACAACGAATATTTTCATTATTTATTTTGTACCTGGTGGGAAATATAACATAATATTATTATATTGTATTATATTATGTTATGTTATAAATGGCATTATAAAATGAGAGATATATTTTGATTCAACAACATATAAATGATAGCTATATTTGAAATATAATTTATATTTTTGGTATAGATTATGAAATATTTTATATATGCTTCAAATATTATAAACATATTTTTGTATTATATATTATATCTCAACTAAATATACAATGAAGTAGACATATTGTAATTGTAATATTATTAATTTTACACGCCATTAGTTTTAACTATTGCTTTAGCTTTCAATCACTTTATTTCTCTTTTGTTATTACTATTTTTTAATGTTTTAATGTAAGTATTATACTTTTTTTTTTGAAATGTAATGATACATGCTTATATCTCCTTCATATTCCTTTTTTCTGAGTGTTGTTATACAACCAGGTATGGAAGATATGTCTTCATGTAAAATTACATTTAAAAAATATAAAATTATATATTTAACAATAAATTAAATAATTAGTAATAAAAAAATTAAGCATAGTTTGGAAACATCAATTTGCACCTTAATTTTGCTTTTCAACATTATTAAAATGCAAAGAAAAAAAAAATTACTTTTCAAAATTGAGGACATGGAGTTCCTTCACTACATGACATGGAGTTGATAGTTGTTACTACACCATACTTAATTCATTTTATGATTGGAATACACAAAAATATAGTAGTAACAATTATAAACTCATTAAAAGTATAATAGTATTTTTAATTATATATACACACACATTGGTAATATTTTTAATTATCTAGATAGGTGTATGTTATTTTCTTTTCTATGTCTAGTGAGAAATATAATGTAATGTAATTATATCATATTATAATAATATTATATAAATTAGAGTTATATTTGGATTCATCAAAATATTAATAATAGTTATATTTGAAATATAAAATTATGTTATTTGAGAGATTCTGAATTGTTTTATTCATGCTTCATTAGAATAATTTTATGTTATTAATGTATTTTTATCTTAAATATTACATGTCACCTACACACGAATCAATTATACATCATGAAATATGAATAATATTATATTTTTGTTATAATTTAAACTTCAATTGTTCTCTTTGTAGGAAGAGAGTCTAGATTACCGACAATGATGTGTGAATTTATTTACATTTCATTTCTCAACTTCTTATTAAGTTGTGGAGTAATTACATGTTTGGTACTCGAAAGTAAACATTTATTTTTTATTTGAACTTTCAATTACCCTATCTTTATATAAATTTCATTTAAATATAAGCTTGAAATTAGATATTTTATTTATGGACCACAATAATTTATTTAGTTATCACTATTTTTAAAATGTTAATCCCAAGTATTGTTTTTAAACATAATGATTCATGATTATATGTGACACTACCAAGACAATTTATAGAAAACTTAATAAATTTAAAAAATATATAATAAAACAGTAAACCCAATTATTGTAATATGAAATAGTTGATTAAAATGGTCATTAATGAAATTATTGTTCCATATTTAAAAGTCAAGGTTTGTGCTTGATTACATATGGCTTATTTTAAGTTATGTTGTCACAGTTATCTCCACCGTACTTTTATTTTTATTACCCTAGAGGGAGTGGTGCAATGCTATGGATTTACATTTTAATTGATATTAAATCTACCATGGATTAGTGGAAAGGGAAGAATCTAGCTACCCTCCAGTTGTTCTTCCCCCTTGCTTCTCCCACCACATCTATGGTGAAAGAGCTAGGTCTAAGATCCGACAGTTGATCTGGTCATAGAATCCCTCTTTGTTATTCCCTTCGGTGAAGTGTCTCATTTCAAACCCTTACAACTCATCTTCCACTGCTACCATTTTCATTTGGTAGAGCTCGACTCTGCACACTCAGTTACCATTAACTCATTTTTACTGTGGGCTTGAAGTATGCCATGGCCATATCTGTTCAGTTTTCCTTCTGAGCACAGCTGATTTGAGGTGAGGAGACAAATTTCAAGAGTATTTCATTTTGTTTCATGATATCTTATGGTTATGTATTGAATCTCAGTTACTATTTGTTTTGGTTTCAGGTCGGCTGAGAATATGTCTGAGTCACTGAGCAATCCCTCAGAGGCATTGTGGTTTCTTTCTCGGCTCCGCCATCATAAAATTAGCTGGTAAGTCTCCATTTTTACCTACCTGAGGGTTGCTATAGCGGGTGTTTTCTTAGTAGTCTATTGAATGGTGCTTCGGTTTGACAGGATAATTCTCATGGTCCTTATTAGACACTAGTGAGAACATCGGTGAGGGTTTTATGAAAGAAATTGTGTTTGCCAACATGCATCCTTACTGCCACTTTACTTTTTTTGCTTTACACGTGTTATATTCTACAATTTTTTCAGGGTTGCTCTGTGCTTGAATATCTTAGACCGAAATTGGGTGTGTTGCAATGACTCCTCGAGTTGTAGCTTTGTTTGTCTTTGAAAATATAGAAAGGATAGCCTTAGAGGTGACTACACTATTATACTATATTTGGTCTGGTATAGAAAATTTTGGAATTTATTTTTCCATCTATAGTGGCTTAGAACTAGTTACTTGCTCAATTATTTTGAAGGGAATGAAAACCGTCTTTGGTTCACAACGAGACTGTAGACTTCATTACAGTCTTGATATCTACTCATATTTTTGTATATCTATATCTGATCAACTGTATGTATCATTGTCTTATATGGTTATTCTGTTTTGTATTTGACAATAAACATATGGCCTTTAACATTGTTCTAGAGCAATGCTATAAATATAACATTGCGAGGGTTTTGCATGAAAATTATATAGTTATTTTTAAATGTTCATTATGGATTTTAACACCATTCTCAAGCAATGCTATGAATAGAACATTGGCGAGGGTTTCGCATGAAAATTATATAGTTATTTGTAAATGTTCGCCTTCAGCATATTATGAAGTTCTGCTTTCGGTATTTGTATAGTTAATTTGTAGACATTTCCTCAGGAATGTATCTCCGTTTAATCCCTAATTTCTTATATATATATAGATTTAGTCTATGCTGTGATCATTTTGACGGCAATTTAGTTTCCTTTTCCTGCTCTTTTGTATGGATTATAGACTCAACTAACCCATTAATCTGTAACTAGGTTTGACAAGCTCCTACTTAATTCTCATGTTCTTGTTAGTTTAAATACAACTGAATTGATATTATTCAATTTACTAACATAGGTCTCTAAATCATACACATTGAAGTGTATTTATGATCTACTATTGAATGTTACTATTGAAAATATACATGATATAAGTATAAATTAGACCTAAACAATTCGAATTATATTTAATAGAATCATTACAATCTTTTTAGTCTAGCAGGAATGCTATATGTTCCTGTACATTACTATTCGCAAATACTCATTTCCAGATTCTATAGTTTGAGTCAATAATGCAAGATTGTTCCAAAATGGTACTACGTGTACCGTATTTTAATGATTTAACTCAATTGTAGATGCTACTCATAATACTTGTAGTATTTCGTTTCCTCCCAACCTTAAGACTTGTCGTCACGTCCAAGTCTCCTCGCAAGCTTGCTCATAAGACCATTGTCTTCTGCGAGTCTCTGCAGTAAGTGTTGTTTCTATATGAGCATCATGAGACTTAGATTTTCACTGTCTGACCCTTCCACATGGTTTTTCCTGCCCCCCTTAGGGATTCTGGCAATTGCCTTTTCTTACTTCCTTGTTATGAGAAGTTACAAGATCCGTTAATATTCAGTTACAAGATCTGTTAATATTCAAACAAATTCCTTCTTCAATAATTGAAAATATTAATCACCTGAAACAAATAATAATAATAATATCCAGTTTTATTTCTTACTATCGTAACATAAAATATTTACATTTTTTCTAGGGACATTACATCTCCCCTCCCTGAAATTAAACATTGTCATGATGTTTTCTGGCCACAAACAACCCTATATATTCTTCTTTCATGAGCTTTTCATCCTCCCAGGAGGCCTCATCTAGCCCAAAGTGTTGCCATTGCAATATAACCTAGGTGATGTCTTGTTTCTGCAACATTACTTCTCTTCGATCAGGTATATTCAATGGCTTGACCAAGAATTCTCTTTCTCGATCAACCTGAAACAAAAGAAAATTAAATTAGTTTTTCTTAATCATAGAAATTAATTGGCCTACGTTAGATACTTTATTACCTATATGTATTGCCAACTGACTATCTGCTTAGGATCATAAATTTATCTTTTTAATATCGACAAATGGAAGACATTGTGGACTTGAATATGGCTTGGTAAGGTGAGATGGTATGCCACTGGCCCTACCCTTGCTAAAATTTGAAATGGTCCACAAAACTGGGGTGCCAGCTTAGCACACTTGCTCCATTGTAACATACTCCTTTTAGCTCGTATCCTCACATATACATGGTCCCCTACTTGGTATTCTCTCAAATTCCTCTTCCAATTGGCAAAATTCTTTTGCATATCTTGGGCTGCCTTTAAGTTGGAACATACCTTCTTATCCATTTCTTCCATCTATTTTAACATCTCAAGTCCCAACATCAACATGTCCTCTGGCCCCCCCAACTAGATGGTGTGTGGAATTTATGTCCATACAACACTTTAGATAGGCACATCTGTAAGGAAGCATGATAGCCATTATTGTAAGGAAATTTGACCAGGTCCATGTAGTTTCCCCATTTAGATGGTTCTTGCATTATATATGATCCTAATATCTCTTCTACTACCTCATTCACCCATTCTGTTTGTTTGTCTGTATAAGGATGATAAGTGGTAATAAAATTTAATTAAGTACCTAACCCTTCAAACATGGTTCTCTAGAAGGCTGATGTAAAATTTACATCATGGTCAGAAATTATAGCTTTTGGTAACCCATGGAACCTAAAAATGTTTTGCATAAAAATATTGACAATTTGTACCACTCTAAAGGTGGACAATACTGGTATAAATGGGCTGATTTGTTTAATTTGTCTAACACCACCATGATTGGGTCGTTGTTTATTTTGGATTTGGGTAATCTTGTGATAAAATCCATAGATATGGTCTCCCACTTCCATTCTAGGATTCGTAGTGGATGTATTAACTCCACAAGGTGTTGATGTTCTATTTTAACTTGCTGACATTCCAAGAAATGTGTCAAAGATTCTGCTACATCTCTTTTCATGTCGGGCCAATAGTGCTCCTTTCAGAGTGTGGTAATTATATTTTGGTACCCTTGGTGTCCTACAGAAGGAATTTCATGAAATTCATCTAAAATAAAAATTTTAATATTATTTTGGTTGGATACATATAGTCTTTTCTTATAACTCAACATACCTACAACATCCATCGCATATCGCTGCTGATATTCATGACTAGTTGAATTTCTGACTTGCTATCCTATTTGCTGATATTTCTGATCTTGATCAACTACTCTTTTAATCAACTTGTTGAAAGTAGTCCGCCCTTGATTGTAAGAAATTTCATAGAGACAATGTACCTTTTGAGTTAAAGCATCAACTACCCAATACTCTTTCCTCTTCCGATGTTTAATCTCAAAATCAAATCCACTTAGGAAATATACACATCAAGCCTGCCTATCATATAAAGTAGGGTAACTGAAGTAACTAGTCAAACTATGATGGTCCGTCATTAACATAAACTTTTTACCCATCAAGTAGTTATGCCACATTTTCAAGGCATGAATGACGGCTGCCAACTCCAAATTGTAAGCATAATATTTCTGCTTGTGTTCTTTTAGATTCCTAGACTCATGGATGATTACCTTTCCATCCTACATTAGTACTCCACCTACCACTTCCTTGCTTACATATGTGCACACCACATAGTCCTTACATGGATCCGCTATGCTTAAAATAGGCACGGTGGTGAGCAGATGCTTGAGCTCTTCAAACTTTTTTAACATCCTACAATCCATTTAAAAGTTTTTCCCTTTTTATGTAGGGAGGTGATAGGATAGGCCACTCTAGAGAATCCTTCCATAAATTTTCGATATTGTCCAACCAATCCCATGAAAGATCTTATATCTGCCATGTCCTTTGGCATTGGCCATTCCATTATGGCCCTTATCTTCTCGGGATCTACTACGATTCTCTCTTTAGTAATAACGTGGCCTAAGTACAAAATATGTTCCTTGAAAAAATCGCACTTGTTGTATTTAGCATACAATTGATGTTCCCAGAGAGTTTACAATACTAGTTTGAGGTGTTCCTTGTGTTCCTCAATATTCTAGGAATATACCAATATCCCATCAATAAAAATTAACTAAAATTTATCTAAATACTGATAAAATATATTGTTCATTAAACAAATAAAGGTTGTGGGTGTGTTGGTTAATCCAAAGGGTACCACTACAAACTCGTAGTGTGCATAATGAATCCTAAAGGAAGTATTAGCTATATCTTAATCTTTGATTCTGATCTGGTCATATCCAAATTTTAGGACTGTTTGACTTTGTTCCGTGATATCTTATGGTTATGCTTTCAATCTCACTTTCTATCTATTTTGGTTTCAGTTTAGTCGAGAATATGTCTGATTCAGTGAGCAATCTCTCAGAGGCATTGTGGTTTTTTCTTGGCTCCACCATCATAAAATTAACTCGTAAGTCTCCATTTTTACCTACCTGAGGGTTTCTATAATGGATGTTTTCTCGGTAGTCTATTGAATGTTGCTTTCATTTTGCAGGATAATTGTCATGGTCCCTATTAGACACTAGTTAGAACATTGGTGAGGGTTTTATGCAAGTGATTGCGTTTTCCAACAAGCACACTTACTGGCCATTTACTTCGTTTGATTTACCTGTGTTATATTATACAATGTTTTTTAGGGTTGCTCCACGCTTGAATATCTTAGATTGGATCTGGGTATGTTACAATGACTCTTCAAGTTGTAGCTTTTCTTATCTTTGAAAATATGGAACAACGAGCCTTAGAGGCAACTACCCTATTAAACTGTATTTGGTCAGATATAGAAAGTTCTCGAATTTACTTTTTCATCTATAGTGGCTTAGAACTAGTTACTTGGTCAATTATTTTGAAGGGAATGAAAACCTTCTTTGGTTCAAAACTAGACTGTAGGTGTCATTACAGTCTCAGTATCAGGGAAAATTTTAAGAACCCCCCCTAAATTTATAAATATAATAAATGGGCGAATCTCCATGGTATATAGGAAAAATGGAAGGCGATTTTATCAATAATATAATATGTATATATAATTTTTTGGCGAATCTCTCACCAGGCATGGCGAATATTTTACCCAATTAAAATCTTGTAATATCTTGGCAAGTCTTTCACTACCATGGTGAATACCATGGGTCAATACCATGTGCCATTTTGGTGAATACCATGGGTCAATACCATGTGCCATATTTTTATTAATTCTAATATTAGGGTTAATAATGGTTTTTTTTGCATGGTATTAATAACAATCTAGTCCATGGTATTTGTCCCATAGTATTTTGCCCATAGGTTTCACCTAAATATAACCCATTTTTTGAGTGTTCGTAAATATAAGGTTACTTATGGAGTAAATATAAAAAAATGTTTTATTTTTTTACCATACCTCTCGTTTATTTATATTTTTATTAATTTACCATACCTCTTTTACAAATATGGTATTTGGCCCATAGGATTCACTTAAATAAAACCTCTTTCTTGAGCCTATAGAACGAGGGTTATGGACTAAATATAAAAAAATGTTTTTTTTTTTATTTACCATACGTCTAGTTTATTTATATTTTTATTTATTTACCATACCTTTTGAGTAAGTATAAAAAGATGTTTTATTTATTTACCATACCTCCACTTTACTTATATTTTTATTTGTTTACACCCTTACATGTATATAAGGTGACTTATGGAGTAAATATAAAAAATGTTTTATTATTTTACCATACCTCTCATATTATATTTTTTTATTATTTACCATATCTCTTTTATAAGTATGGTATTTGCGCCCATACATTCACTTAAATAAAACCTATTCTTGAAAATGGGCGAATGGATTCACTTAAATAAAACCTATTCTTGAAAATGGGGCGAATGGAAGGTTGTAACTCCTAATTTCAAGGGCTAAATTTACCTTTTTTACCCTCTCCCTTAAAATAAGGTGGGCTATTTGAGGTGATTTGTAAAAATGTACTATGATACAAAATATTCGCCAC